>CM070479.1:172500-197500 GCA_036324585.1 Champsocephalus esox
GAGTCCTCTCCTGCTGATGTTCAGGTGTATATCAGTATGTAGTGTCTCTACTTTAAAGAGTCCTCTCCTGCTGATGTTCAGGTGTATATCAGTATGTAGTGTCTCTACTTTAAAGAGTCCTCTCCTGCTGATGTTCAGGTGAATATCAGTGTGTAGTGTCTCTACTTTAAAGAGTCCTCTCCTGCTGATGTTCAGGTGTATATCAGTATGTAGTGTCTCTACTTTAAAGAGTCCTCTCCTGCTGATGTTCAGGTGTATATCAGTATGTAGTGTCTCTACTTTAAAGAGTCCTCTCCTGCTGATGTTCAGGTGTATATCAGTATGTAGTGTCTCTACTTTAAAGAGTCCTCTCCTGCTGATGTTCAGGTGTATATCAGTATGTAGAGTCTCTACTTTAAAGAGTCCTCTCCTGCTGATGTTCAGGTGTATATCAGTATGTAGTGTCTCTACTTTAAAGAGTCCTCTCCTGCTGATGTTCAGGTGTATATCAGTATGTAGTGTATCTACTTTAAAGAGTCCTCTCCTGCTGATGTTCAGGTGTATATCAGTATGTAGTGTCTCTACTTTAAAGAGTCCTCTCCTCTGATGTTCAGGTGTATATCAGTATGTAGTGTCTCTACTTTAAAGAGTCCTCTCCTGCTGATGTTCAGGTGTATATCAGTATGTAGTGTCTCTACTTTAAAGAGTCCTCTCCTGCTGATGTTCAGGTGTATATCAGTATGTAGTGTCTCTACTTTAAAGAGTCCTCTGCTGCTGATGTTCAGGTGTATATCAGTGTGTAGTGTCTCTACTTTAAAGAGTCCTCTCCTGCTGATGTTCAGGTGTATATCAGTATGTAGTGTCTCTACTTTAAAGAGTCCTCTCCTGCTGATGTTCAGGTGTATATCAGTATGTAGTGTCTCTACTTTAAAGAGTCCTCTCCTGCTGATGTTCAGGTGTATATCAGTATGTAGTGTCTCTACTTTAAAGAGTCCTCTCCTGCTGATGTTCAGGTGTATATCAGTATGTAGTGTCTCTACTTTAAAGAGTCCTCTCCTGCTGATGTTCAGGTGTATATCAGTGTGTAGTGTCTCTACTTTAAAGAGTCCTCTCCTGCTGATGTTCAGGTGTATATCAGTACGTAGTGTCTCTACTTTAAAGAGTCCTCTCCTGCTGATGTTCAGGTGTATATCAGTACGTAGTGTCTATACGGAGCTCTGTGATTGGCCGGTACTGACCCAGGACTGACAGGAAGGCGGAGTCCTCCAAGTGGATGTTTCCGTGCACCAGAGAAGAAGAGAGTCGCAGCGCGCTGAAGACACAGCAGTACAGCAGCACCGAGCCCAGCATCCTGAGAACTACAACTCCCACAATCCTCTGCTGAGAACTACAACTCCCACAATCCTCTGCTGCACCCCCAGCTCAGCGTCTGCTGGATTAAGAAATAAAGTAATATACATTCATATGAAATGACGTTTCTCTGAAACAGAAACTCACATGTTGTTGGTCCTCTTGTTGTTGTTGTTATCCCCGCTGTCGTTGTTGTTTACCCTGCTGTTGTTGTAGAGTGGTGGCTCTGGAGGAGATGTGGGGTCTTTTAAAGGAGTGGAGGTCACATGACCACCGTCCAATGACGTGGTGTAATTATAATCACCGGTCATCAGTTATCTTTATCATCATGTCCTCTATCTGTCCTCTTTACATCAGGAGCTCATCTGGAGCCTGTAAACAGTTACTCTGTATACAAGTACGTGCTTCTTGTATACATCCGGCTGTGAACCGAACAGCTGGATGTATACAAGAAGCACGTACTTGTATACATCCAGCTGTGAACCGAACAGCCGGATGTATACAAGAAGCACGTACTTGTATACATCCGGCTGTGAACCGAACAGCTGGATGTATACAAGTAACACATACTTGTATACATCTGGCTGTGAACCGAACAGCCGGATGTATACAAGAAGCACGTACTTGTATACATCCAGCTGTGAACCGAACAGCCGGATGTATACAAGAAGCACGTACTTATATACATCCGGCTGTGAACCGAACAGCTGGATGTATACAAGAAGCACGTACTTGTATACATCCGGCTGTGAACCGAACAGCTGGATGTATACAAGTAACACATACTTGTATACATCCGGCTGTGAACCGAACAGCCGGATGTATACAAGAAGCACGTACTTGTATACATCCGGCTGTGAACCGAACAGCTGGATGTATACAAGAAGCACATACTTGTATACATCTGGCTGTGAACAGCTGGATGTATACAAGAAGCACGTACTTGTATACATCCGGCTGTGAACCGAACAGCAGGATGTATACAAGTAACACATACTTGTATACATCCGGCTGTGAACTGAACAGCCGGATGTATACAAGAAGCACGTACTTGTATACATCCGGCTGTGAACTGAACAGCAGGATGTATACAAGAAGCACGTACTTGTATACATCCTGCTGTGAACCGAACAGCTGGATGTATACAAGTAACACGTACTTGTATACATCCGGCTGTGAACCGAACAGCAGGATGTATACAAGAAGCAAGTACTTATATACATCCGGCTGTGAACCGAACAGCTGGATGTATACAAGAAGCACGTACTTGTATACATCCTGCTGTTCGGTTCACAGCAGGATGTATACAAGTAACACATACTTGTATACATCCTGCTGTGAACCGAACAGCAGGATGTATACAAGTAACACATACTTGTATACATCCGGCTGTGAACCGAACAGCAGGATGTATACAAGTAACGCGTACTTGTATACATCCTGCTGTGAACCGAACAGCAGGATGTATACAAGTAACGCGTACTTGTATACATCCTGCTGTGAACCGAACAGCAGGATGTATACAAGTAACGCGTACTTGTATACATCCGGCTGTGAACCGAACAGCAGGATGTATACAAGTAACGCGTACTTGTATACATCCTGCTGTGAACCGAACAGCAGGATGTATACAAGTAACGCGTACTTGTATACATCCTGCTGTGAACCGAACAGCTGGATGTATACAAGTAACGCGTACTTGTATACATCCTGCTGTGAACTGAACAGCTGGATGTATACAAGTATGCGTTACTTGTATACATCCTGCTGTGAACTGAACAGCGGGATGTTACGATGTGTGAAGCAGGCTGGACCCAAATGCAGATTAACGTGAAATTCCTTTATTTCAAGGCTAAAAGGACAGAACACTCACCGAGGACAAGCCAACACACAAGACTAATCACACAAACAAGACACAGGTGAGGAGGGAGGAGAAAACACAGGGGCACAGGTGAACACAATCGGGTAATCAGACACAGCAGGGAAACTACCCACGGGAGGAAAACACAGGGAGAGGACCAGACAAGAACCAGGAGGAAAACACAGGGAGAAGGACCAGACAAGAGAACAGGAGGAAAACACAGGGAGAGGACCAGACAAGAACCAGGAGGAAAACACAGGGAGAGGACCAGACAAGAACCAGGAGGAAAACACAGGGAGAGGACCAGACAAGAACCCAGGAGGAAAACACAGGGAGAGGACCAGACAAGAACCAGGAGGAAAACACAGGGAGAAGGACCAGACAAGAGAACAGGAGGAAAACACAGGGAGAAGGACCAGACAAGAACCAGGAGGAAAACACAGGGAGAGGACCAGACAAGAGAACAGGAGGAAAACACAGGGAGAAGGACCAGACAAGAACCAGGAGGAAAACACAGGGAGAGGACCAGACAAGAGAACAGGAGGAAAACACAGGGAGAAGGACCAGACAAGAACCAGGAGGAAAACACAGGGAGAGGACCAGACAAGAGAACAGGAGGAAAACACAGGGAGAAGGACCAGACAAGAGAACAGGAGGAAAACACAGGGAGAGGACCAGACAAGAACCAGGAGGAAATCACAGGGAGAGGACCAGACAAGAACCAGGAGGAAAACACAGGGAGAAGGACCAGACAAGAACCAGGAGGAAAACACAGGGAGAGGACCAGACAAGAACCAGGAGGAAAACACAGGGAGAGGACCAGACAAGAACCAGGAGGAAAACACAGGGAGAGGACCAGACAAGAACCAGGAGGAAAACACAGGGAGAGGACCAGACAAGAGAACAGGAGGAAAACACAGGGAGAGGACCAGACAAGAACCAGGAGGAAAACACAGGGAGAGGACCAGACAAGAGAACAGGAGGAAAACACAGGGAGAGGACCAGACAAGAACCAGGAGGAAAACACAGGGAGAGGACCAGACAAGAGAACAGGAGGAAAACACAGGGAGAGGACCAGACAAGAACCAGGAGGAAAACACAGGGAGAGGACCAGACAAGAGAACAGGAGGAAAACACAGGGAGAGGACCAGACAAGAGAACAGGAGGAAAACACAGGGAGAAGGACCAGACAAGAACCAGGAGGAAAACACAGGGAGAGGACCAGACAAGAACCAGGAGGAAAACACAGGGAGAGGACCAGACAAGAACCAGGAGGAAAACACAGGGAGAGGACCAGACAAGAACCAGGAGGAAAACAAAGGGAGAAGGACCAGACAAGACAACAGGAGGAAAACATGACGGAGAGAACACAACAAAACCCAAACCTAGACATAGACATGTGACATGAGCATCGTGACAAATATAACTCACAAGATAAGGTAACATATACTTTTATACATCCTGCTGTGAACTGACGGATCCACTAGGACCCTAACCCAACCCACTCTCACACAGACACCTGGTAGATTCATGGATCCTCCAGGACCCTAACCCAACCCACTCTCACACAGACACCTGGTAGATTCATGGATCCTCCAGGACCCTAATCCAACCCACTCTCACACAGACACCTGGTAGATTCATGGATCCACCAGGACCCTAACCCCCAACCCACTCTCACACAGACACCTGGTAGATTCATGGATCCACCAGGACCCTAACCCCCAACCCACTCTCACACAGACACCTGGTAGATTCATGGATCCTCCAGGACCCTAACCCCCAACCCACTCTCACACAGACACCTGGTAGATTCATGGATCCTCCAGGACCCAAACCCCCAACCCACTCTCACACAGACACCTGGTAGATTCATGGATCCTCCAGGACCCAAACCCCCAACCCACTCTCACACAGACACCTGGTAGATTCATGGATCCTCCAGGACCCTAACCCCCAACCCACTCTCACACAGACACCTGGTAGATTCATGGATCCACCAGGACCCTAACCCCCAACCCACTCTCACACATACACCTGGTAGATTCATGGATCCTCCAGGACCCTAACCCCCAACCCACTCTCACACAGACACCTGGTAGGTTCATGGATCCTCCAGGACCCTAACCCCCAACCCACTCTCACACAGACACCTGGTAGATTCATGGATCCTCCAGGACCCTAACCCCCAACCCACTCTCACACAGACACCTGGTAGATTCATGGATCCTCCAGGACCCTAACCCCCAACCCACTCTCACACAGACACCTGGTAGATTCATGGATCCACCAGGACCCTAACCCCCAACCCACTCTCACACAGACACCTGGTAGATTCATGGATCCTCCAGGACCCTAACCCCCAACCCACTCTCACACAGACACCTGGTAGATTCATGGATCCTCCAGGACCCTAACCCAACCCACTCTCACACAGACACCTGGTAGATTCATGGATCCACCAGGACCCTAACCCCCAACCCACTCTCACACAGACACCTGGTAGATTCATGGATCCTCCAGGACCCTAACCCCCAACCCACTCTCACACAGACACCTGGTAGATTCATGGATCCTCCAGGACCCAAACCCCCAACCCACTCTCACACAGACACCTGGTAGATTCATGGATCCTCCAGGACCCAAACCCCCAACCCACTCTCACACAGGCACCTGGTAGATTCATGGATCCTCCAGGACCCTAACCCCCAACCCACTCTCACACAGACACCTGGTAGATTCATGGATCCTCCAGGACCCTAACCCCCAACCCACTCTCACACAGACACCTGGTAGATTCATGGATCCTCCAGGACCCTAACCCAACCCACTCTCACACAGACACCTGGTAGATTCATGGATCCACCAGGACCCTAACCCCCAACCCACTGTCACACAGACACCTGGTAGATTCATGGATCCACCAGGACCCTAACCCCCAACCCACTCTCACACAGACACCTGGTAGATTCATGGATCCTCCAGGACCCTAACCCCCAACCCACTCTCACACAGACACCTGGTAGATTCATGGATCCTCCAGGACCCCAAACCCCCAACCCACTCTCACACAGACACCTGGTAGATTCATGGATCCTCCAGGACCCAAACCCCCAACCCACTCTCACACAGACACCTGGTAGATTCATGGATCCTCCAGGACCCAAACCCCCAACCCACTCTCACACAGACACCTGGTAGATTCATGGATCCTCCAGGACCCAAACCCCCAACCCACTCTCACACAGACACCTGGTAGATTCATGTATCCTCCAGGACCCTAACCCCCAACCCACTCTCACACAGACACCTGGTAGATTCATGGATCCTCCAGGACCCTAACCCCCAACCCACTCTCACACAGACACCTGGTAGATTCATGGATCCTCCAGGACCCTAACCCAACCCACTCTCACACAGACACCTGGTAGATTCATGGATCCACCAGGACCCTAACCCCCAACCCACTCTCACACAGACACCTGGTAGATTCATGGATCCTCCAGGACCCTAACCCCCAACCCACTCTCACACAGACACCTGGTAGATTCATGGATCCTCCAGGACCCAAACCCCCAACCCACTCTCACACAGACACCTGGTAGATTCATGGATCCTCCAGGACCCAAACCCCCAACCCACTCTCACACAGACACCTGGTAGATTCATGGATCCTCCAGGACCCTAACCCCCAACCCACTCTCACACAGACACCTGGTAGATTCATGGATCCTCCAGGACCCTAACCCCCAACCCACTCTCACACAGACACCTGGTAGATTCATGGATCCTCCAGGACCCTAACCCAACCCACTCTCACACAGACACCTGGTAGATTCATGGATCCACCAGGACCCTAACCCCCAACCCACTGTCACACAGACACCTGGTAGATTCATGGATCCACCAGGACCCTAATCCCCAACCCACTCTCACACAGACACCTGGTAGATTCATGGATCCTCCAGGACCCTAACCCCCAACCCACTCTCACACAGACACCTGGTAGATTCATGGATCCTCCAGGACCCAAACCCCCAACCCACTCTCACACAGACACCTGGTAGATTCATGGATCCTCCAGGACCCAAACCCCCAACCCACTCTCACACAGACACCTGGTAGATTCATGGATCCTCCAGGACCCAAACCCCCAACCCACTCTCACACAGACACCTGGTAGATTCATGGATCCTCCAGGACCCTAACCCCCAACCCACTCTCACACAGACACCTGGTAGATTCATGGATCCTCCAGGACCCTAACCCCCAACCCACTCTCACACAACAACCTGGTAGATTCATGGATCCTCCAGGACCCTAACCCCCAACCCACTCTCACACAGACACCTGGTAGATTCATGGATCCTCCAGGACCCAAACCCCCAACCCACTCTCACACAGACACCTGGTAGATTCATGGATCCTCCAGGACCCTAACCCCCAACCCACTCTCACACAGACACCTGGTAGATTCATGGATCCACCAGGACCCTAACCCCCAACCCACTCTCACACAACAACCTGGTAGATTCATGGATCCTCCAGGACCCTAACCCCCAACCCACTCTCACACAAACACCTGGTAGATTCATGGATCCTCCAGGACCCTAACCCAACCCACTCTCACACAGACACCTGGTAGATTCATGGATCCTCCAGGACCCAAACCCAACCCACTCTCACACAGACACCTGGTAGATTTATGGATCCTCCAGGACCCTAATCCAACCCACTCTCACACAGACACCTGGTAGATTCATGGATCCACCAGGACCCTAACCCCCAACCCACTCTCACACAGACACCTGGTAGATTCATGGATCCTCCAGGACCCTAACCCAACCCACTCTCACACAGACACCTGGTAGATTCATGGATCCACCAGGACCCTAACCCCCAACCCACTCTCACACAGACACCTGGTAGATTCATGGATCCTCCAGGACCCTAACCCCCAACCCACTCTCACACAGACACCTGGTAGATTCATGGATCCTCCAGGACCCAAACCCCCAACCCACTCTCACACAGACACCTGGTAGATTCATGGATCCTCCAGGACCCAAACCCCCAACCCACTCTCACACAGACACCTGGTAGATTCATGGATCCTCCAGGACCCTAACCCCCAACCCACTCTCACACAGACACCTGGTAGATTCATGGATCCTCCAGGACCCTAACCCCCAACCCACTCTCACACAGACACCTGGTAGATTCATGGATCCTCCAGGACCCTAACCCCAACCCACTCTCACACAGACACCTGGTAGATTCATGGATCCACCAGGACCCTAACCCCCAACCCACTGTCACACAGACACCTGGTAGATTCATGGATCCACCAGGACCCTAACCCCCAACCCACTCTCACACAGACACCTGGTAGATTCATGGATCCTCCAGGACCCTAACCCCCAAACCCACTCTCACACAGACACCTGGTAGATTCATGGATCCACCAGGACCATAACCCAACCCACTCTCACACAGACACCTGGTAGATTCATGGATCCACCAGGACCCTAACCCCCAACCCACTCTCACACAGACACCTGGTAGATTCATGGATCCTCCAGGACCCTAACCCCCAACCCACTCTCACACAGACACCTGGTAGATT
Source organism: Champsocephalus esox (assembly GCA_036324585.1). Lineage (NCBI taxonomy): Eukaryota > Metazoa > Chordata > Actinopteri > Perciformes > Channichthyidae > Champsocephalus > Champsocephalus esox. Next base: position 181,317 of record CM070479.1, read on the forward strand.
CATGGATCCACCAGGACCCTAACTCCCAACCCACTCTCACACAGACACCTGGTAGATTCATGGATCCTCCAGGACCCTAACCCCCAACCCACTCTCACACAGACACCTGGTAGATTCATGGATCCTCCAGGACCCTAACCCAACCCACTCTCACACAGACACCTGGTAGATTCATGGATCCACCAGGACCCTAACCCCCAACCCACTCTCACACAGACACCTGGTAGATTCATGGATCCTCCAGGACCCTAACCCCCAACCCACTCTCACACAGACACCTGGTAGATTCATGGATCCTCCAGGACCCAAACCCCCAACCCACTCTCACACAGACACCTGGTAGATTCATGGATCCTCCAGGACCCAAACCCCCAACCCACTCTCACACAGACACCTGGTAGATTCATGGATCCTCCAGGACCCTAACCCCCAACCCACTCTCACACAGACACCTGGTAGATTCATGGATCCACCAGGACCCTAACCCCCAACCCACTCTCACACAGACACCTGGTAGATTCATGGATCCTCCAGGACCCTAACCCCCAACCCACTCTCACACAGACACCTGGTAGATTCATGGATCCTCCAGGACCCTAACTCCCAACCCACTCTCACACAGACACCTGGTAGATTCATGGATCCTCCAGGACCCTAATCCAACCCACTCTCACACAGACACCTGGTAGATTCATGGATCCTCCAGGACCCTAACCCAACCCACTCTCACACAGACACCTGGTAGATTCATGGATCCTCCAGGACCCTAATCCAACCCACTCTCACACAGACACCTGGTAGATTCATGGATCCACCAGGACCCTAACCCCCAACCCACTCTCACACAGACACCTGGTAGATTCATGGATCCTCCAGGACCCTAACCCAACCCACTCTCACACAGACACCTGGTAGATTCATGGATCCACCAGGACCCTAACCCCCAACCCACTCTCACACAGACACCTGGTAGATTCATGGATCCTCCAGGACCCTAACCCCCAACCCACTCTCACACAGACACCTGGTAGGTTCATGGATCCTCCAGGACCCTAACCCCCAACCCACTCTCACACAGACACCTGGTAGATTCATGGATCCTCCAGGACCCTAACCCCCAACCCACTCTCACACAGACACCTGGTAGATTCATGGATCCTCCAGGACCCTAACCCCCAACCCACTCTCACACAGACACCTGGTAGATTCATGGATCCACCAGGACCCTAACCCCCAACCCACTCTCACACAGACACCTGGTAGATTCATGGATCCTCCAGGACCCTAACCCCCAACCCACTCTCACACAGACACCTGGTAGATTCATGGATCCTCCAGGACCCTAACCCAACCCACTCTCACACAGACACCTGGTAGATTCATGGATCCACCAGGACCCTAACCCCCAACCCACTCTCACACAGACACCTGGTAGATTCATGGATCCTCCAGGACTCTAACCCCCAACCCACTCTCACACAGACACCTGGTAGATTCATGGATCCTCCAGGACCCAAACCCCCAACCCACTCTCACACAGACACCTGGTAGATTCATGGATCCTCCAGGACCCTAACCCCAACCCACTCTCACACAGACACCTGGTAGATTCATGGATCCTCCAGGACCCTAACCCCCAACCCACTCTCACACAGACACCTGGTAGATTCATGGATCCTCCAGGACCCTAACCCAACCCACTCTCACACAGACACCTGGTAGATTCATGGATCCACCAGGACCCTAACCCCCAACCCACTGTCACACAGACACCTGGTAGATTCATGGATCCACCAGGACCCTAACCCCCAACCCACTCTCACACAGACACCTGGTAGATTCATGGATCCTCCAGGACCCTAACCCCAAACCCACTCTCACACAGACACCTGGTAGATTCATGGATCCACCAGGACCATAACCCAACCCACTCTCACACAGACACCTGGTAGATTCATGGATCCACCAGGACCCTAACCCCCAACCCACTCTCACACAGACACCTGGTAGATTCATGGATCCTCCAGGACCCTAACCCCCAACCCACTCTCACACAGACACCTGGTAGATTCATGGATCCACCAGGACCCTAACTCCCAACCCACTCTCACACAGACACCTGGTAGATTCATGGATCCTCCAGGACCCTAACCCCCAACCCACTCTCACACAGACACCTGGTAGATTCATGGATCCTCCAGGACCCTAACCCAACCCACTCTCACACAGACACCTGGTAGATTCATGGATCCACCAGGACCCTAACCCCCAACCCACTCTCACACAGACACCTGGTAGATTCATGGATCCTCCAGGACCCTAACCCCCAACCCACTCTCACACAGACACCTGGTAGATTCATGGATCCTCCAGGACCCAAACCCCCAACCCACTCTCACACAGACACCTGGTAGATTCATGGATCCTCCAGGACCCAAACCCCCAACCCACTCTCACACAGACACCTGGTAGATTCATGGATCCTCCAGGACCCTAACCCCCAACCCACTCTCACACAGACACCTGGTAGATTCATGGATCCACCAGGACCCTAACCCCCAACCCACTCTCACACAGACACCTGGTAGATTCATGGATCCTCCAGGACCCTAACCCCCAACCCACTCTCACACAGACACCTGGTAGATTCATGGATCCTCCAGGACCCTAACTCCCAACCCACTCTCACACAGACACCTGGTAGATTCATGGATCCTCCAGGACCCTAATCCAACCCACTCTCACACAGACACCTGGTAGATTCATGGATCCTCCAGGACCCTAACCCAACCCACTCTCACACAGACACCTGGTAGATTCATGGATCCTCCAGGACCCTAATCCAACCCACTCTCACACAGACACCTGGTAGATTCATGGATCCACCAGGACCCTAACCCCCAACCCACTCTCACACAGACACCTGGTAGATTCATGGATCCTCCAGGACCCTAACCCCAACCCACTCTCACACAGACACCTGGTAGATTCATGGATCCACCAGGACCCTAACCCCCAACCCACTCTCACACAGACACCTGGTAGATTCATGGATCCTCCAGGACCCTAACCCCCAACCCACTCTCACACAGACACCTGGTAGGTTCATGGATCCTCCAGGACCCTAACCCCCAACCCACTCTCACACAGACACCTGGTAGATTCATGGATCCTCCAGGACCCTAACCCCCAACCCACTCTCACACAGACACCTGGTAGATTCATGGATCCTCCAGGACCCTAACCCCCAACCCACTCTCACACAGACACCTGGTAGATTCATGGATCCACCAGGACCCTAACCCCCAACCCACTCTCACACAGACACCTGGTAGATTCATGGATCCTCCAGGACCCTAACCCCCAACCCACTCTCACACAGACACCTGGTAGATTCATGGATCCTCCAGGACCCTAACCCAACCCACTCTCACACAGACACCTGGTAGATTCATGGATCCACCAGGACCCTAACCCCCAACCCACTCTCACACAGACACCTGGTAGATTCATGGATCCTCCAGGACTCTAACCCCCAACCCACTCTCACACAGACACCTGGTAGATTCATGGATCCTCCAGGACCCAAACCCCCAACCCACTCTCACACAGACACCTGGTAGATTCATGGATCCTCCAGGACCCTAACCCAACCCACTCTCACACAGACACCTGGTAGATTCATGGATCCTCCAGGACCCTAACCCCCAACCCACTCTCACACAGACACCTGGTAGATTCATGGATCCTCCAGGACCCAAACCCCCAACCCACTCTCACACAGACACCTGGTAGATTCATGGATCCTCCAGGACCCAAACCCCCAACCCACTCTCACACAGACACCTGGTAGATTCATGGATCCTCCAGGACCCTAACCCCAACCCACTCTCACACAGACACCTGGTAGATTCATGGATCCTCCAGGACCCTAACCCCCAACCCACTCTCACACAGACACCTGGTAGATTCATGGATCCTCCAGGACCCAAACCCCCAACCCACTCTCACACAGACACCTGGTAGATTCATGGATCCTCCAGGACCCTAACCCCCAACCCACTCTCACACAGACACCTGGTAGATTCATGGATCCTCCAGGACCCTAACCCCCAACCCACTCTCACACAGACACCTGGTAGATTCATGGATCCTCCAGGACCCTAACCCCAACCCACTCTCACACAGACACTTGGTAGATTCATGGATCCACAAGGACCCTAACCCCCAACCCACTGTCACACAGACACCTGGTAGATTCATGGATCCTCCAGGACCCTAACCCCCAACCCACTCTCACACAGACACCTGGTAGATTCATGGATCCACCAGGACCCTAACCCCCAACCCACTCTCACACAGACACCTGGTAGATTCATGGATCCTCCAGGACCCTAACCCCCAACCCACTCTCACACAGACACCTGGTAGATTCATGGATCCACCAGGACCCTAACCCAACCCACTCTCACACAGACACCTGGTAGATTCATGGATTCTCCAGGACCCTAACCCCCATGTACAGTTAGCGTCCACTCTCAGCGGGCGTCCCTGCGTTGTGTGGCATTGTATGATGTGTGTACCTCATTTGTTCCATCCCCATCAGCAGCCTGTCGTTAACGGGTACAGGTGCACAGCTTCACGGCACAATGCATACGCCTGAAAAGCCTATCACATGCTCGGGTATGATCATTACACGAGTGTTGCACGTGAATAGTAATGGTTCAAGTACGGACTAGTTGTATTGCTGAGGTTGAGCTCCAGAGGGTTCAGGGGGGTAACCCGGGCTCAGGCCGTGTGGAGGAAGTGGCTGAAGGTAGACGTGGTCTTGGGAGTAAACAACACGTCGTTGGAGAGGTCTCAATCTGGAGCGTAACATCGGTCAGTCTGAAGAGTATGAGAAGGTCGTGCTCTCAACTGTTGACCTTTGAACCTTGGCCTCAGGGACGTGAGAATGATTGTCATGCTGTTCCAGAAGGGACTACCCATGGGACTGGCTGTTACACAGAGCACTTGACCTCAGCTATGGGAGTATGCCTGACTGCGTAGGATCCTCAGAGGCTGTACCGTTTATCATTTAACGGTTAGATACTGTGATTCCAGAGATGTGTCTCCCCTCTCCGAAAACCCCTGACTCTCTCTCCACTCAGTATTTACATTCTTTCATTCAAGGAAAATCAATAATGTCTTTACAAACTACAACTCCCATGCTCTCAGCTGTGCGCCGTTACCCAGAGGACACCATGTTTGTAGTTCTGCAGAGAGCTGGAAGACGCCGTCTGATATTCTGCAGAAGAACTCAAGATGTGTTTCACAGTTGAATGATTAGTGGTCATTAAACAGAGTGCATTATGGGTCGTGTCCTTCTTCTACTATTATCCTCAATCAGCCGCTGCGCAAACATGCCGCCGATTCCCCGAAGCGTCCCGCGCTGATGACATCACGCTGCACTCAGCGCCAATCAGCTGCTGATTGCTGCCATCAGCAGGAAGTGACTTTTAATTAAGATCTACAAAACAACGCTCTGCTACTTCCTGTTTCAGGTTGTTTCCATGGTGACCTTGCACCCCCCCACACAAACACTTACTGTTAGTGACTCTTGGAAAGCATCGGATCTAAAGTATAAACAACAACAACAACAACCCGTTTCTCAGTAAACGGTCACAGCAGCGTCGATCACACATGGAACATGTGAGCAGCACAGGGTGAGATCAAGTGGGATCCATCGGGTTTCCTGACACACACACACACACCACACACACACAGAGAGTGTTTCCTGACACACAAACACACACACACACACACACACACACACACACACACAGAGAGTGTTTTCTCACACACACACACACACACAGAGAGTGTTTTCTGACACACAAACACACACACACACACACACACAGAGAGTGTTTTCTCACACACACACACACACACACACACAGAGAGTGTTTTCTCACACACACACACACACACACACACAGAGAATGTTTTCTCACACACACACACACACAGAGAGTGTTTCCTGACACACAAACACACAAACACACACACACACACACACAGAGAATGTTTCCTGACACACACCCACACCCACACCCACACACACACACACACACAGAGAATGTTTCCTGACACACACACACACCCACACACACACACACACACACACACACACAGAGAATGTTTCCTGACACACACCCACACCCACACACACACCCCCCCCCACACACACACACACACAGAGTGTTTTCTCAGTAGGGAATGTGTATGTGTTTCACCTGTGTGTGTGTGTGTGTATGTGTGTGTGTGTGTGTGTGTGTGTGTGTGTGTGTGTGTGTGTGTGTGTGTGTGTGTGTTGTGTGTGTGTGTGTGTGTGTGTGTGTGTGTGTGTACTAGGGCTGCACGATTTTGGGAAAAAATCTAATTGCGATTTTTCTGACAAAAATTGCGATTGCGATTCGAATTGCGATATTTATTTTTAAGCGACCCGATGGAAGTTTATTGTAAAATGCGGCCATAACTCCGGCTAGGAAGGTCGTATCAACGTGCTCCCGTCTCTAGCGCCCCGCAGCCCGAGCTACGAGTGAAAGGAACTACACTTACATGAAGCTTCCGTTGGGTTGCTTTAAAGTCGAGCTTCAGTCTGAGGTTCACCCTGTGAGAGAAACACGTGATGGAGCGTCTCTGACCTGACTCAGAGCGTTCCCCAAACCATCTGAAGCTCCACTGGAGGCCGTCTGGAAAGGGCCGGCACTTTCAAAGATACTTGGCAGGTGATTGGATCAATCTGTCTATCACCTTCTATCATGGGCCACTTCTGATTGGTTAGCAATGGCTGGTACACGTGGAGCACAGCACTTCTGATTGGTTAGCAATGGCTGGTACATGTGGAGCACAGCACTTCTGATTGGTTAGCAATGGCTGGTACACGTGGAGCACAGCACTTCTGATTGGTTAGCAATGGCTGGTGCATGTGGAGCACAGCACTTCTGATTGGTTAGCAATGGTTGGTGCACGTGGAGCACAGCACTTCTGATTGGTTAGCAATGACTGACACAAGAAAAAAAAATGTAAAAAAAAAGTTAAAAAAAATCGCAGGCTTTGCGATTTGATAATCGCATCATCTCGAATCGCGATTTCGATTTAAAATTGATTAATCGTTCAGCCCTAGTGTGTGTTGTGTGTGTGTGTGTGTTGTGTGGTGTGTGTGTGTGTGGAGGCATGGATGTATAATAGGAAGTGGACACAGCGTTGGAGGCGGGGCCTCATTCATTCCTATGAGAGCTGCTCATTGGCTCATGGAGATAAAATGGCCCAACTTTTGAGAGAGCAAAACGTCACAGATTACCCAGCATGCCTGAGAAGTACCCGTATGTGCGCTCATAGCGCATGCGCAACTTTAACCACGCCGCGCAAAAGGCTCGTTCACATCAAGCACGTCAATTTGTACACGTAACAGCACCGCACGACATGACATGACAGCATGGCACTGGATTGTTATTATGATGGATTTGATATTAACGAGCCGGCAGTTGCAGCTAGCAGTTAGCAGCTAGCAGTTAGCAGCTAGCAGCTAGCAGTTAGCATAGCAGTTAGCAGCTAGCGGCTAGCTAGCAGTTAGCAGTTAGCAGCTAGCAGTTAGCACTAGCTAGCAGCTAGCGGCTAGCAGTTAGCAGCTAGCGGCTAGCAGTTAGCAGCTAGCAGTTAGCAGCTAGCAGTTAGCAGCTAGCGGCTAACAGCTAGCGGCTAGCAGCTAGTCATTATGCTAATGTCCACATCAATCGTTATGTACTTATATTACGCTGTAACAGGATCTAGTGATATCCAACAGAGCTTAATTTAGAATGAAAAAATGATTGCACTGTACATATATACATGTATATATGTATGTATATATATATATATACATATAGCTTTTTGCCATTAGTTCTTTGTAAGATTGACACTGTTGGACTCAGTACTAGTCCCACAAGTACTATGAAGTACTTTTACTGTGTACTTTTTGAGTAATCCTCTGTCAATGTCCCCTCCTGAGTACAATAATGCATGTTTCTCTGCTATTTTGAATAAGGGGCCATCGTAAGGGGGTCGTAGAGGGCCTCTGTGCGCGTCGTGCCAGATGAACACGTTCCCCGGGACACCTGTGTACCATGCTGAGTAGTAGGGACCGGAGCAAAAGACCCAGCGACGTCCTGCAGGAAAGACCGCTGGGCTGTCACCGACCGGGGAGCCGATGTGTTGGGGAGGAAATCCCAAGGAACCCTCAGCGGCTGAGAGTACACCATCTCAGCCGTGGAGCACTGCAGGTCCTCTTTAGGCGCAGTCCTCAGGCCCAGCATCTCCCAGGGCAGCTTGTCGACCCAATTACCGTCCGCAAGGCCGGCCTTGAGGGCCGCCTTCATGGAGCGATGGAACCGCTCACAGAGGCCGTTAGCCTGAGGGTGGTAAGCGGTAGTCCTGTGCAGCTTAACCCCCAGACCACTCGCCAAGGCGTTCCAGAGCTCGGACGTGAACTGTGAGCCCCTGTCCGAGGAAATGTCTGACGGGGTGCCAAACCGACACACCCACGTTGCAATGAAAGCTCGGGCAACGTCTGCGGCTGATGTTGACACGAGAGGAACCGCTTCTGGCCAACGGGTCGTCCTGTCCACCATGGTGAGGAGGTAGGAAAAAGCTTGAGAGGAGGGCAATGGACCAACCAGGGCAATGTTGACGTGGTCAAACCTCCTGAAACGCTCCAAAGGGGCCTTCGTGTGGCGGTGCGCCTTCGTGTGGCGGTGACAAGCCACACACTCACCAGCCCAAGTCCTCACGCCCTTTTTCAGCCCATGCCAGACGAACTTGCACAGCCTCGAACACAGAGCGCCTCCAGCTGGCGGGAACGACTGGCCGCGACAGGCCTGTGGAAATGTCACACAGGAGGGTAACGCCCGCGTCGCCAAACACCACGTCCTCCAAGCGCAGTCCCGCACCCTCCACCTCCAGAGCCTGGACGCCGGGGTCTGTGACCCGGTCCTCCGCCATGCGAGTATAGTCCAGGCCCAACTGGACGGCTGTAACAGCCTCCACCTTCGCCGGCAGGGGTGCTGCACCGCCTTTGGTGACGCGGTGCCCGAGGAAGTCAATATCAAAATCCCCGAACTGGCACTTTGCAGGATTGATGATCAACCCGTGTTGGCTGAGCCTCGTGAAAAGGGCTCGGAGGTGTGACAGGTGCTCTTCCACTGAAGCGCTAGCGACGAGTATGTCGTCCAGGTAGACGAACACAAACGGCAGGTTCCGCAGCACAGAATCCATCAGGTGCTGCAACGTTTAGGCGGCGTTCTTGAGCCCAAAAGGCATCCGCGGGAACTCGAAGAGTCCAAAAGGCGTTATCACTGCTGTCTTAGGGACGTCCAGGGGATGCATGGACACCTGGAGGTCCACGCACCAGGTCCACTTTGGAAAACACCGACGTCCCGGCCAGATGTGCGGCACCGGGTAGCGGTCAGGCGTCGTTGAGGCGGCGGTAATCCCCACACGGGCGCCAACCGCCGTTCGGCTTGAGAACAACGTGTGGAGGCGAGGCCCAAGGACTGTCAGACCGGCGGACGATACCCAGGCGTTCCATGGCTGAAAAGACAGGGGACCTTCGGTGGTGACGTGGTGCTCCACCCCATGCTTGGTGGTCAGCCGGAGAAGGTGGGCAGCGTCAGGTCTGGAAAGTCAGCCAACAGCCTGAGGAAAATGTCCGCTCCCGACAGCGAGCCCGGCAGCTGCCTTGCCAAGCGTACACACGAGGGAGCAAAACGTCAAGGCATCAACCAAGCGTTTATTTTTAACGTCCACAAGGAGTCCGTGAGCACATAAAAAACCTGCCCCGAGGAGGGGCAAAGAAATGTCTGCCGCTGGCTCCTCCCCCGGAGGCTCGTAGCTGCAGGGAGCGACACACTTCTTCGCGCTGGTCCCGATCCGCGCGTGGTAAAGACACGGCTTGCTGCTGTCGTGTCCAGTCTCCCCCAAGCTCTCTTGGCTGTTGCGGGGGCGCTGAGTGTCCAACCCAGTCTCACGGCATTTCGTGTTCACCAACACCATGTTTAATCTATTGATTCGTGTTCACCATCACGATCTTCCCCCTTTTCTTCGTGTTGCACAGCACGATGTTCAAAGCAATGTATTTCTACGGTAACGTGTTTCGTGCCTGCAGGCTGCAGCACGTCTTCTTCTCCGGTCGGGTCGTGGAAGACCGGAAGCTGTGTGGTTCATAAAAACATGTTCTGACTCAATATCAAGCCACAGCTATTGCTTTATTTTAAATCGTATAATTTCTGACTTTTGTTGCTGTGAGGAAAATAAACGGCTCAGAGCCTCAGGATACTGACATCTGTGTTTTTAAATCTTTCTTTCCTTCTAATTTGTTATTCTTTTCAAAATAACACTCTGATATTTACTCACCAATAACACACACTTATCCTTGCTTTTATGTATTGGTTTAATTCCATAACCTCGGGCTTTTCCGGCGTCCGTCAGGAACTGAATTTAAAAATAAAAGTAACCGGAAACAGACGTAGGGCCTGTAAGGGACATTTCGAGCATCATTGCGATCGTCAACATTTCTGAGTTTAGGATGGCCGAAGACACTACACTACCCAGAATCCCCAGCTATCGTTTAGGACTACAGCCCCGTGAGGTTACGCAGAGCGTCAAACAGCTGTGTGAAAGGGAACGAAACCACGCCGGACTATCCAAACTGGAATGGAACGCCCCCCCAGAACTACACATGCTGGCTGTTGTGTTTCGCAACATGTCCTCTGGGACGTCTCTACTGACGTTTTCGTTTCTCCCACAATTAGAAGTTGCCATTATTAAACACATTGGTGTTATCAAATGTAAAACATATCATTAATAAATGGGTGGAAATCGCTCGTGTCCATAATGCGCAGCATCAACACATACCCACATGACAGCTCATTGCTACTCTGTAATTCTACCCACGACAGTTCAGAGGTCAGCCTGGTATTTTCACTCCACTGCATTTATTTGAGTTACTTTGCAGATTCTGATTCAAGATGTGAAATATAAACAGCCCTTAAATCAGACTTTAGTTACAGTGACACTCAGGGAAGAGGATCGAGTGCCAACAATCAGGAGAGATGTTTGATAGTTGGTGAGAAGACTAAACATGGATCTGCAATTTACATGAATGGAAACAAGTAATAAAGTATATTAATTACTCGTTACTCTCTACTCATAGTTCATCACAGACTGTGTGTTATGGCTGTGTTGCACATCCCTCTCAAGATGTTCACAGGTTTATTGACATGTCATACACAACTACGCTGTAGTGATGCAATGAATGAAACACTTGGGTCGCAGGTTCCTCAGCAGCGCATCACAAGACATCTATCAGCATGTGTGTCCCTCCACCATTACACATCATGTTCTGCACATCTCTTATTCTATCATCAGAGTATCATTAATGTGTCTACTATCAGTTACAATAAGAGCTTCCACACAGTGAACACTGCAGGAAAGCAAGACATTAGACGTGAAGTACTTTGTATTTATCTGTGGAAAGTACTGTGATAACCCTAACCCCAAAGTGAAGTACTTTGTATTTATCTGTGGAAAGTACTGTGATAACCCTAACCCCAAAGTGAAGTACTTTGTATTTATCTGTGGAAAGTACTGTGATAACCCTAACCCCAAAGTGAAGTACTTTGTATTTATCTGTGGAAAGTACTGTGATAACCCTAACCCCAAAGTGAAGTACTTTGTATTTATCTGTGGAAAGTACTGTGATAACCCTAACCCCAAAGTGAAGTACTTTGTATTTATCTGTGGATAGTACTGTGATAACCCTAACCCCAAAGTGAAGTACTTTGTATTTATCTGTAGATAGTACTGTGATAACCCTAACCCCAAAGTGAAGTACTTTGTATTTATCTGTGGAAAGTACTGTGATAACCCTAACCCCAAAGTGAAGTACTTTGTATTTATCTGTGGAAAGTACTGTGATAACCCTAACCCCAAAGTGAAGTACTTTGTATGTATCTGTGGAAAGTACTGTGATAACCCTAACCCCAAAGTGAAGTACTTTGTATTTATCTGTGGAAAGTACTGTGATAACCCTAACCCCAAAGTGAAGTACTTTGTATTTATCTGTGGATAGTACTGTGATAACCCTACCCCAAAGTGAAGTACTTTGTATTTATCTGTGGATAGTACTGTGATAACCCTAACCCCAAAGTGAAGTACTTTGTATTTATCTGTGGAAAGTACTGTGATAACCCATAACCCCAAAGTGAAGTACTTTGTATTTATCTGTGGATAGTACTGTGATAACCCTAACCCCAAAGTGAAGTACTTTGTATTTATCTGTGGAAAGTACTGTGATAACCCTAACCCCAAAGTGAAGTACTTTGTATGTATCTGTGGAAAGTACTGTGATAACCCTAAACCCAAAGTGAAGTACTTTGTATTTATCTGTAGAAAGTACTGTGATAACCCTAACCCCAAAGTGAAGTACTTTGTATGTATCTGTGGAAAGTACTGTGATAACCCTAACCCCAAAGTGAAGTACTTTGTATTTATCTGTGGATAGTACTGTGATAACCCTAACCCCAAAGTGAAGTACTTTGTATTTATCTGTGGAAAGTACTGTGATAACCCTAACCCCAAAGTGAAGTACTTTGTATGTATCTGTGGAAAGTACTGTGATAACCCCTAACCCCAAAGTGAAGTACTTGTATGTATCTGTGAAAGTACTGTGATAACCCTAACCCCAAAGTGAAGTACTTTGTATTTATCTGTGGAAGTACTGTGATAAACCCTAACCCCAAAGTGAAGTACTTTGTATTTATCTGTGGAAAGTACTGTGATAACCCTAACCCCAAAGTGAAGTACTTTGTATGTATCTGTGGAAAGTACTGTGATAACCCTAACCCCAAAGTGAAGTACTTTGTATGTATCTGTGGAAAGTACTGTGATAACCCTAACCCCAAAGTGAAGTACTTTGTATTATCTGTGGAAAGTACTGTGATAACCCTAACCCCAAAGTGAAGTACTTTGTATGTATCTGTGGAAAGTACTGTGATAACCCTAACCCCAAAGTGAAGTACTTTGTATGTATCTGTGGAAAGTACTGTGATAACCCTAACCCCAAAGTGAAGTACTTTGTATGTATCTGTGGAAAGTACTGTGATAACCCTAACCCCAAAGTGAAGTACTTTGTATGTATCTGTGGAAAGTACTGTGATAACCCTAACCCCAAAGTGAAGTACTTTGTATGTATCTGTGGAAAGTACTGTGATAACCCTAACCCCAAAGTGAAGTACTTTGTATGTATCTGTGGAAAGTACTGTGATAACCTAACCCCAAAGTGAAGTACTTTGTATGTATCTGTGGAAAGTACTGTGATAACCCTAACCCCAAAGTGAAGTACTTTGTATGTATCTGTGGAAAGTACTGTGATAACCCTAACCCCAAAGTGAAGTACTTTGTATGTATCTGTGGAAAGTACTGTGATAACCCTAACCCCAAAGTGAAGTACTTTGTATGTATCTGTGGAAAGTACTGTGATAACCCTAACCCCAAAGTGAAGTACTTTGTATTTATCTGTGGAAAGTACTGTGATAACCCTAACCCCAAAGTGAAGTACTTTGTATTATCTGTAGAAAGTACTGTGATAACCCTAACCCCAAAGTGAAGTACTTTGTATTTATCTGTGGAAAGTACTGTGATAACCCTAACCCCAAAGTGAAGTACTTTGTATGTATCTGTGGAAAGTACTGTGATAACCCTAACCCCAAAGTGAAGTACTTTGTATGTATCTGTAGAAAGTACTGTGATAACCCTAACCCCAAAGTGAAGTACTTTGTATGTATCTGTGGAAAGTACTGTGATAACCCTAACCCCAAAGTGAAGTACTTTGTATGTATCTGTGGAAAGTACTGTGATAACCCTAACCCCAAAGTGAAGTACTTTGTATGTATCTGTGAAAGTACTGTGATAACCCTAACCCCAAAGTGAAGTACTTTGTATTATCTGTGGAAAGTACTGTGATAACCCTAACCCCAAAGTGAAGTACTTTGTATGTATCTGTGGAAAGTACTGTGATAACCCTAACCCCAAGTGAAGTACTTTGTATGTATCTGTGGATAGTACTGTGATAACCCTAACCCCAAAGTGAAGTACTTTGTATGTATCTGTAGAAAGTACTGTGATAACCCTAACCCCAAAGTGAAGTACTTTGTATGTATCTGTAGAAAGTACTGTGATAACCCTAACCCCAAAGTGAAGTACTTTGTATGTACTGTGAAAGTACTGTGATAACCCTAACCCCAAAGTGAAGTACTTTGTATGTATCTGTGGAAAGTACTGTGATAACCCTAACCCCAAAGTGAAGTACTTTGTATGTATCTGTGGAAAGTACTGTGATAACCCTAACCCCAAAGTGAAGTACTTTGTATTTATCTGTAGAAAGTACTGTGATAACCCTAACCCCAAAGTGAAGTACTTTGTATGTATCTGTGGAAAGTACTGTGATAACCCTAACCCCAAAGTGAAGTACTTTGTATGTATCTGTGGAAAGTACTGTGATAACCTAACCCCAAAGTGAAGTACTTTGTATGTATCTGTGGAAAGTACTGTGATAACCCTAACCCCAAAGTGAAGTACTTTGTATTTATCTGTGGAAAGTACTGTGATAACCCTAACCCCAAAGTGAAGTACTTTGTATTTATCTGTGGAAAGTACTGTGATAACCCTAACCCCAAAGTGAAGTACTTTGTATTATCTGTGGAAAGTACTGTGATAACCCTAACCCCAAAGTGAAGTACTTTGTATGTATCTGTGGAAAGTACTGTGATAACCCTAACCCCAAAGTGAAGTACTTTGTATGTATCTGTGGAAAGTACTGTGATAACCCTAACCCCAAAGTGAAGTACTTTGTATGTATCTGTGAAAGTACTGTGATAACCCTAACCCCAAAGTGAAGTACTTTGTATTTATCTGTGGAAAGTACTGTGATAACCCTAACCCCAAAGTGAAGTACTTTGTATTTATCTGTGGAAAGTACTGTGATAACCCTAACCCCAAAGTGAAGTACTTTGTATTTATCTGTGGAAGTACGTACTGTGATAACCCTAACCCCAAAGTGAAGTACTTTGTATGTATCTGTGGAAAGTACTGGATAACCCTAACCCCAAAGTGAAGTACTTTGTATGTATCTGTGGATAGTACTGTGATAACCCTAACCCCCAAAGTGAAGTACTTTGTATGTATCTGTAGAAAGTACTGTGATAACCCTAACCCCAAAGTGAAGTACTTTGTATGTATCTGTAGAAAGTACTGTGATAACCCTAACCCCAAAGTGAAGTACTTTGTATGTATCTGTGGATAGTACTGTGATAACCCTAACCCCAAAGTGAAGTACTTTGTATTTATCTGTGGATAGTACTGTGATAACCCTAACCCCAAAGTGAAGTACTTTGTATGTATCTGTGGAAAGTACTGTGATAACCCTAACCCCAAAGTGAAGTACTTTGTATGTATCTGTGGATAGTACTGTGATAACCCTAACCCCAAAGTGAAGTACTTTGTATGTATCTGTAGAAAGTACTGTGATAACCCTAACCCCAAAGTGAAGTACTTTGTATGTATCTGTGGATAGTACTGTGATAACCCTAACCCCAAGTGAAGTACTTTGTATGTATCTGTGGAAAGTACTGTGATAACCCTAACCCCAAAGTGAAGTACTTTGTATTTATCTGTAGAAAGTACTGTGATAACCCTAACCCCAAAGTGAAGTACTTTGTATTTATCTGTGGAAAGTACTGTGATAACCCTAACCCCAAAGTGAAGTACTTTGTATTTATCTGTGGATAGTACTGTGATAACCCTAACCCCAAAGTGAAGTACTTTGTATGTATCTGTGGAAAGTACTGTGATAACCCTAACCCCAAAGTGAAGTACTTTGTATGTATCTGTGGATAGTACTGTGATAACCCTAACCCCAAAGTGAAGTACTTTGTATGTATCTGTAGAAAGTACTGTGATAACCCTAACCCCAAAGTGAAGTACTTTGTATGTATCTGTAGAAAGTACTGTGATAACCCTAACCCCAAAGTGAAGTACTTTGTATGTATCTGTGGAAAGTACTGTGATAACCCTAACCCCAAAGTGAAGTACTTTGTATGTATCTG
>CM070479.1:200000-207884 GCA_036324585.1 Champsocephalus esox
ATAACGTGCTTTCACCACTAGGAGGCGCACACGAGGCGCTCACAGCCATAATGACTTTGTATTATTAGTGTGTCTGTACTACATCTGAAGATGTGTAGTTGTATGCATGCGTTCACATCATTGTGCAGCATATTGCTATACTATTTCAGACTCAGTATTTACATTCTCACATTCAGAGAACATCAGTGATATCTTTGAAACTGCAGTCCTCTCTCTCAGCTGTGCACGTTATGGTGTAAATATAACCCTGTGAACGAGATCAAATGTCAGCCGGATTAGTGTTGATGCTGCAAGGAGACGTGTTGTGTGAAGAGAAAGTGAAGATGTTGTTTAATTGTTGATATATTTATGATCCACGTCAAGTATTCAGTTTCGGCGCCATGTCTTCAGTTTGTCCAAAGGTCTTCTCATCAGGGCTCTCTGAATACAGAACTACGGCAGATCTGTAGCATGTGATGCAGCCGCACCGTGTATTACAACGCCGTGATGAGATGACTTCCAAAGAGACAAGCAAGAGCACTCGGAATTAAGTACGATTTTATTCTTTTAAAATGTTTTCCGGATTTCGTATATAATATAAACACCAAATCCCAGCATGCATTGCGGCTAAAACATCCAATCAGCGAGCTTAAAACCATAGCTGAGGATCGCTCGAAATGCCCACGTCTGTTTCTGGTTATTAGGGCCCGAGCACTTCGTGCTAGGACGCCATTGGGTCCTAGCACGAAGTGCTCGGGCCCTAATAACCAGTGCAAGGATACCTATTGTTATTCGTGGTATTATTATTATTATATAATTACGGACTCCTTGTTTTCAGGCCTTTAGGATGCTGAAAAAGTTGTATAATTTTGCACGGACGCCATAACTGGTGAAAAATACCTTATTCTGGAGTCAATTGTACAACTTGCTCGCTAGCGCCACCTATACAAATCCCAATTCGGAATACATTTACAAAGTCGCACCGTAACTCCAAATGACCTGAAATTTTGCACACATATCCGGGTGGACCTGCTCTACATATCATCTCCTTGAACTCCTAAGCTCCGCCTACTTTATTTTTTTTAAATTAGCATAATTTACAAAACAGTTAAATATTCACATACATTTCAAATGTTTGTTTTACAACACCAAACTCAGTATACCTTATCGCTGGAGGGTCAGACACATTATCGTAGGGAATGAGCATGTTCAGTCGATAAATGTGGCCGTCAGTACTCTAAACGTGTTCGCAAAAAGGCGGGGCTTCGATAGAAATGCTCATAATTCATCAACAATACCCATGTTGGACAATAGGGGGCGCCAAAAACATGACAAATGTATAACTCGTGAAATGATGGACGAAATCTTTTTTTTTGTTTAGACATACCCTGGGGATGAGTTTGGACTTATATTGAAAGTGTCACAACGAATGATGATTGTGGGCGTGGCCTGTACTTTTTTTTTATGACGATGTGCTTAAATGTGTTTCGGTACGCAAAACTTGGGACACGCATCACAGCCCACGACCTTTTCAAGAATGTATAAACGACCCCTACTTTGAAAAGTGCACGGCCAATCAGAAGGACAGAGCTGCCTCCCGAGGTGCTGGGTGAAGCAAGCCTGCTCAGCGCCCAGGAACATCATCCGCCCACACCTCCGCTGACTGCAGCACAGCCGTGTGCGTGTGCACGTGTAGAGCTGCTGGCACTTCAGCCTGACATACTTTACTTATAATTCAAACGTTACATCTGAGTGCCATGTCGTACTTGTCATTGTGCATATACTGTATATACTTATTACATTGCTGTTAACATTGTCTTTTTTAAATACTGTCTGCACTTCATCTACAACTGCTCTCACAGCATTGAATCTACATGGTGGTTGTTTATATTTATCTGCTATCTTGCACTTCTTTGCATCTTAGGGTTACATTTAAATGTTGCTGTGACGGACTGCGGAGCTGAGCAAAACACACACTGACAGTTAGTCAGTCGTGATGTGCAGCACGACAAAGAGGGGAAAGTCGTGTTGGTGAACACGAAATGCCGTGAGACTGGGTTGGAGTGTCCCAGCTAGCGCCTCTGCACCGGGCTGCTGGCTAGTGGACGTGTTGGCTAGCGCCGCCTGGCCCCGCCTGGCCCCGCCTGGCCCCGTCTGGCCCCGTCTGGCCCCGCCTGGCCCCGCCTGGCCCCGTCTGGCCCCGCCTGGCCCCGCCTGGCCCCGTCTGGCCCCGCCTGGCCCCGTCTGGCCCCGTCTGGCCCCGCCTGGCCCCGCCTGGCCCCGCCTGGCCCCGCCTGGCCCCGTCTGGCCCCGTCTGGCCCCGCCTGGCCCCGTCTGGCCCCGCCTGGCACCGCCTGGCCCCGTCTGGCCCCGCCTGGCACCGCCTGGCCCCGCCTGGCCCCGCCTGGCGGGGCCCCGGGAAGGCAAGTGGTGTAGGAATGTCCCCATGAATACAATCTTCCCCTCCCAAGCAGATGTAGCATCTTCTCCATGAGCTGGATGGCTTGCTATCCCCGAGGCCCTGAATGTCAACAATCCACCGGTTTCCTGCTGAGAACCAAGGCCTCAGATCTGGAGGTGCTGACCCTCATCCCGGCCGCTTCACACTCCAGTGAGTGCTGAAGTATTCCATTCCTTACACACTGAATGCATATATAATATCCTGCTTTATATTTTGTTCATGTACATTTGTATTTCCACATGTACATTTTCTACTTTTTGAATGCTATTTTATTTCTATTGAGATGTTTACATTTTGAATTGTTTATTTCTACTCATTAAATGCCAACTGCTGGGATCAACAAAGAACTTCTTATCTTATCTTGTGTTCAGTCGGTGATTGTTGGACACATCCTGTTTCAGGTCCAGGCCACAGGTCACGTGCCTGAGTGGAAACACGCGCCCTTGTCGGATGACCGATCGATGCTCTCCGTCTCACACAGCGCTGTCAAAGGGCAGGCAGAAGTAATCAATCTAGCAGAGCCCAGAGAGAGAGTCGATCCTCCTCA
This sequence comes from Champsocephalus esox, assembly GCA_036324585.1. NCBI lineage: Eukaryota > Metazoa > Chordata > Actinopteri > Perciformes > Channichthyidae > Champsocephalus > Champsocephalus esox. Next base: position 202,988 of record CM070479.1, read on the forward strand.
GGACTGACGCGGCTCTGGAGTAAAGACCCGAACCAGGACCTGAACCAGAAACAGGACCTGGACCCGCATCATGGTGTTAGAGTCCCTGGTCTCAGACCTGCTCAACAGGTTCATTGGAGACTATGTGGAGAACCTGAACAAGTCCCAGCTGAAGATCGGGATCTGGGGAGGTGAGAGCCAGACCGCGTCCGGAAACGTCGTAATGTAACACATTATTCTGAATGTACGCGTCAGGAACACACCTGAGCGCGTGCTACATTCACACTTTAAACTACAGGTGGTATTGCGCAGATCGGCTGTGATATCTATGTATATTTTAATCCTGTGTAATGTGTCCGCGCGGCTCTCTGAGCACAGTGGCGCACGCGGAAGTGATGTTATTTAGGAACCAGACTCCGTCCAGAAACATAACAACAACAGTTTCTGCTTCATGAACAGACACACACACATTGAGAAAGATATGGCTCTGGAGTGAAGCTTCTGCTGTTCGGATCGGCTGCGATATTAATATAGTGGATATAAAACCGAACTGTAATTGCCCCTCATTATTAACATCAACACACCGAGTGTGTGAACGGGTTAGATAACCACACGCACACACACACACACACACACACACACACACATGTACACATCACTTCAGGAGACATTGCATTGACTTACATGCATTTCCTGGAGACTTATCCTAACCTTAACCACAACCAACACGTGCCTAACCCTTAACCTGTGTGTGTGTGTGTGTGTGTGTGTGTGTGTGTGTGTGTGTGTGTGTGTGTGTGTGTGTGTGTGTGTGTGTGGTGTGTGTGTGTGTGTGTGTGTGTGTGTGTGTGTGTGTGTGTGGTGTGTGTGTGTGTGTGTGTGTGTGTGTGTGTGTGTGTGTGCAGGTAACGTGGTTCTGGAGAACCTCAGGGTTAAGGAGAACGCACTGGTAAGCCCCGACATCACTCACGAATACACTGTAGCGATGATACGTGCTGTGTGTGTACATGAATACAACTGAATGAAATATGAACTGTGTACATGAATACAACTGAATGAAATATGAACTGTGTACATGAATACAACTGAATGAAATATTAACTGTGTACATGAATACAACTGAATGAAATATTAACTGTGTACATGAATACAACTGAATGAAATATTAACTGTGTACATGAATACAACTGAATGAAATATTAACTGTGTACATGAATACAACTGAATGAAATATTAACTGTGTACATGAATACAACTGAATGAAATATTAACTGTGTACATGAATACAACTGAATGGAATATTAACTGTGTACATGAATACAACTGAATGAAATATTAACTGTGTACATGAATACAACTGAATGAAATATTAACTGTGTACATGAATACAACTGAATGAAATATTAACTGTGTACATGAATACAACTGAATGGAATATTAACTGTGTACATGAATACAACTGAATGGAATATTAACTGTGTACATGAATACAACTGAATGAAATATTAACTGTGTACATGAATACAACTGAATGGAATATTAACTGTGTACATGAATACAACTGAATGAAATATTAACTGTGTACATGAATACAACTGAATGAAATATTAACTGTGTACATGAATACAACTGAATGAAATATTAACTGTGTACATGAATACAACTGAATGAAATATTAACTGTGTACATGAATACAACTGAATGAAATATTAACTGTGTACATGAATACAACTGAATGAAATATTAACTGTGTACATGAATACAACTGAAACTATGTGTGTGTTTCAGAGTGAGCTCGATGTTCCGTTCAAAGTGAAGGCCGGACAGATCGGTGAGTTCAGACATCAGATATATTTCAATGAAGGCTGTCAGCGATTACTAACCTCCCACTCCGTCCACGGTCTGCCTCTCTGTGTCCTGGTGGAACGGACAGAGGGGGGGGGGCTAGTGGAGTACTTCAGGAAAGAGGGGGGAGGGGCTAGTGGAGTACTTCAGGAAAGAGGGGGGGGGGCTAGTGGAGTACTTCAGGAAAGAGGGGGGGGGCTAGTGGAGTACTTCAGGAAAGAGGGGGGAGGGGCTAGTGGAGTACTTCAGGAAAGAGGGGGGAGGGGCTAGTGGAGTACTTCAGGAAAGAGGGGGGGGGGTAGTGGAGTACTTCAGGAAAGAGGGGGGGGGTAGTGGAGTACTTCAGGACAGAGGGGGGGGGGCTAGTGGAGTACTTCAGGAAAGAGAGAGGGGGGGGGGCTAGTGGAGTACTTCAGGAAAGAGGGGGGGGGGCTAGTGGAGTACTTCAGGAAAGAGGGGGGAGGGGCTAGTGGAGTACTTCAGGAAAGAGGGGGGGGGGCTAGTGGAGTACTTCAGGAAAGAGGGGGGGGGGCTAGTGGAGTACTTCAGGAAAGAGGGGGGGGGCTAGTGGAGTACTTCATGGAAAGAGGGGGGGGGCTTAATAAGTAGGGAAGACACCACATACACTACTACAGCAACTTCATGACATGGTTGGGTTTTTGCAATAGTCGACCTAGATACAAACCTTACCTTTTTTTACTTTTTGTGTTTTTTTTTTTTTTTTTTTTTTTTTTTTGTTTGTTTTTTTTTTGTTTTTACTTTTGTTTGGGTTTTTTTTTTTTTGTTTTTGTTTTGTGTTTTTTTTTTTTGCACTATGAAGCCAACCAACCTGCCCTTTTGTTTTGTTTTTTTCACCTTTTTGTGTTTTCTTGATTTCTTTTCAAATCAGCCAACATCCAAAAACAAGAAAACAATCAATGGGTTGTGTTGTTCACTAATGGTAGTCACATATCCGTCCATATTGTTTTTGATTGGTCGTTTTTTTTTGTTTACCTATGCTACCTAACCTTCCCATCTTTTGTTTTTTAAAGATGTTATACCAACCTTCCCTCTGTTTTTTTCACTATTCTACCATCCTCCCTGTTTTAGTTTTTATGTTTGTTATTGTATGTGGTTTTGTTATAGTTTTGTTTACTAGTCTCTACCCAACCCTTCGCTCCCCTCTTTTTTGGGTGTTTGGTGTACTTTTTTCTAGTCGTATAGTGAGTTTTTACTTTTGGTGGATGTTGTTTTTGTTTGTTTTCATCACTCTTGTTGTTGTTTTCTCTTGTTTTTTCTTCTTTCTTTCTGCATTTTGTTTTGTTTTTGAGTTCTCTATCTTGCTCTTTGTCTGCTTTCTTTTTTGGTAGTGTGTGTTTTATCTTGCTCGTGTGTCTTTCTTCTCTTCTTCCTTTTTCTGTATCTTTTCCTTCTTCTCTGGTCTATTTGTCTCTATCTCGTCGTATTTCTAGTTAGTAGTCTTTTGTTTATTTTATCTTTGTTTTTATTTAGTGTTATTGTTTGTGTTTTGGTGTGTGTTTTTGTCTTGTGTTTGTGTTTGTGTTGTTTTTTGTTGTTTTTTTTTGTTTTTTTTGTTGTGTTTTTTTTGTGTTTGTTTTGTTTTTGTGTTTTTTTTTGTTGTTTGTTTTTGTGTTTTGTTTTTTTTTGTTGTGTTTTTGTTGTGTGTTTTTGTTTTTGTGTTTTGTGTTTTTTTTGTGTTTTTGTGTGTGTGTTTTTTTGTGTTTTGTGTGTGTTTGTTTTGTTTTTTGTGTTTTGTTTTTTTGTTTTTTGTTTTTTTTGTTTTTGTGTTTGTTTTTTTTTGTTTTTGTGTTTGTTTTTTTGTTTTGTGTTGTGTTTGTGTTTTTTTTTGTTTTTTTGTTTTTTTTGTGTGTTTTGTTTTTTTTGGTTTTGTGTGTTTTGTTTTTTGTTTTTTGTTTTTTTTTGTTGTTTTTTTGTTTTTTGTTCTTTTTTGTTTTTTTTGTTTTTTGTTTTGTGTTTGTGTGTGTGTTGTTTTTTTGTTTTTTTGTTTTTTTTTGTTTTTGTTTTGTTTTTTTGTGTGTTTTTGTTTTTTTTGTTGTGTGTGTGTTGTTTTTTTTGTTTTTTTGTTGTTTTGTTTTTTTTTGTTTTTTTTTGTGTGTTTTGTTTTTTGTTTTGTGTTTTGTTTTTTTTTGGTTTTTTGTGTTTTTTTTGTTTTTTTGTTTTTTGTGTGTTTGTGTGTTTTTTTTTGTTGTGTGTGTTTTGTTTTTTTGTTTTTTTTTGTTTTTGTGTGTGTTTTTTTTTGTTTTGTTTTGTTTTTTTGTTTTTTTTGTTTTTTTGTTTTTGTTTTGTGTTTTTTTGTGTGTGTTTTGTTTTTTTTTGTTTGTGTTTTTTTTGTTTTGTGTTTTTTTTTGTTTTCTGTTTTGTTTGTTTTTGTGTGTGTGTGTTTTTTTTGTTTTTTTTTGTTTTTTTTTGTTTGTTTTTTTGTTTCTGTGTGTGTGTTTTGTTTTGTTTTTGTGTGTTTTTGTTTTTGTTTTTTTTGTGTTTTTTTGTTTTTTGTTTTGTTTTTTTGTGTTTGTGTGTTTTGTTTTGTTTGTGTTTTTTTGTTTTTTTGTTGTTTTGTTGTTTGTTTGTTTTTTTTTGATTTTTGTTTTTTTTGTGTGTTTGTGTTTTGTTTTTTTTGTTTTGTGTTTTGTTTTTTTTTGTGTGTGTGTTTTGTTTTGTTTTTTTGTGTTTTTTTTGTTTTGTGTTTGTTTTGTGTGTTTTTTTGTTTTGTTTTGTTGTTTTTTTTTTGTTTTTTTTTGTTTTGTGTTTTTGTGTTTTGTGTTTTGTTTTTTTGTTTTTTTTGTTGTTTTTTGTGTGTTTTTTTTTGGTTTTGTTTTTTGTTTTTGTTTTTTGTTTTGTGTTTTTTTTTGTGTTTTGTGTTGTGTTTTTTTGTTTTCTGTTTTTTTGTGTGTGTGTGTGTTTTTTTTTTTGTTTGTTGTGTGTGTTTTTTTGTGTGTGTGTGTTTTGTGTTTTTTTTTGTTTTTTGTGTTTTTTTGTTTTTTTTGTGTGTTTTTTTTGTTTTTGTTTTTTGTGTTTGTGTTTTTTGTTTTTGTTGTTTTTTTTTGTTTTTTTT
>CM070479.1:208384-278384 GCA_036324585.1 Champsocephalus esox
AGTACTTCAGGAAAGAGCTAGTGGAGTACTTCAGGAAAGAGGGGGGGGGCTAGTGGAGTACTTCAGGAAAGAGGGGGGAGGGGCTAGTGGAGTACTCAGGAAAGAGGGGGGAGGGGCTAGTGGAGTACTTCAGGAAAGAGTAGTGGAGTACTTCAGGAAAGAGTAGTGGAGTACTTCAGGACAGAGGGGGGGGGGCTAGTGGAGTACTTCAGGAATGAGGAGGGGGGGGGCTAGTGGAGTACTTCAGGAAAGAGCTAGTGGAGTACTTCAGGAAAGAGTAGTGGAGTACTTCAGGAAAGAGTAGTGGAGTACTTCAGGAAAGAGGGGGGGGGGCTAGTGGAGTACTTCAGGAAAGAGCTAGTGGAGTACTTCAGGAAAGGAGCTAGTGGAGTACTTCAGGAAAGTAGTGGAGTACTTCAGGAAAGCTAGTGGAGTACTTCAGGAAAGTAGTGGAGTACTTCAGGAAAGTAGTGGAGTACTTCAGGAAAGAGGGGGGGGGGTAGTGGAGTACTTCAGGAAAGAGCTAGTGGAGTACTTCAGGAAAGTAGTGGAGTACTTCAGGAAAGTAGTGGAGTACTTCAGGAAAGCTAGTGGAGTACTTCAGGAAAGTAGTGGAGTACTTCAGGAAAGAGTGGTGAGTGGAGTACTTCAGGAAAGTAGTGGAGTACTTCAGGAAGTAGTGGAGTACTTCAGGAAAGTAGTGGGAGTACTTGGAGAAACTTCAGGAAAGAGGTTTGGGAGTGGAGTGGACTTCTGGAGAGGGGGTGTTAGTGGGTACTTCAGGGAAGGGGTAGTGGTGGGATTAGGGAAGTAGGGGTGTGCGAGGCGGAGTAGTGGAGTACTTCAGGAAAGAGTAGTGGAGTACTTCAGAAAGAGGGGGGGGGCTAGTGGAGTACTTCAGGAAAGAGGGGGGGGGGCTAGTGGAGTACTTCAGGAAAGAGTAGTGGAGTACTTCAGGAAAGAGGGGGGGGGGCTAGTGGAGTACTTCAGGAAAGAGGGGGGGGGGCTAGTGGAGTACTTCAGGAAAGAGGGGGGGGGGCTAGTGGAGTACTTCAGGAAAGAGTAGTGGAGTACTTCAGGAAAGAGCTAGTGGAGTACTTCAGGAAAGAGGGGGGGGGGCTAGTGGAGTACTTCAGGAAAGCTAGTGGAGTACTTCAGGAAAGAGGGGGGGGGGCTAGTGGAGTACTTCAGGAAAGAGCTAGTGGAGTACTTCAGGAAAGAGGGGGGGGCTAGTGGAGTACTTCAGGAAAGAGGGGGGGGGGCTAGTGGAGTACTTCAGGAAAGAGGGGGGGGGGCTAGTGGAGTACTTCAGGAAAGAGCTAGTGGAGTACTTCAGGAAAGAGGGGGGGGGCTAGTGGAGTACTTCAGGAAAGGGGGGGGGCTAGTGGAGTACTTCAGGAAAGAGGGGGGGGCTAGTGGAGTACTTCAGGAAAGAGGGGGGGGGTAGTGGAGTACTTCAGGAAAGAGGGGGGGGGCTAGTGGAGTACTTCAGGAAAGCTAGTGGAGTACTTCAGGAAAGGGGGGGGGGCTAGTGGAGTACTTCAGGAAAGAGCTAGTGGAGTACTTCAGGAAAGAGTAGTGGAGTACTTCAGGAAAGAGTAGTGGAGTACTTCAGGAAAGAGCTAGTGGAGTACTTCAGGAAAGTAGTGGAGTACTTCAGGAAAGTAGTGGAGTACTTCAGGAAAGTAGTGGAGTACTTCAGGAAAGAGGGGGGGGGGCTAGTGGAGTACTTCAGGAAAGGAGTAGTGGAGTACTTCAGGAAAGTAGTGGAGTACTTCAGGAAAGGAGTAGTGGAGTACTTCAGGAAAGAGTAGTGGAGTACTTCAGGAAAGTAGTGGAGTACTTCAGGAAAGGGAGTAGTGGAGTACTTCAGGAAAGAGTAGTGGAGTACTTCAGGAAAGAGTAGTGGAGTACTTCAGGAAGAGTAGTGGAGTACTTCAGGAAAGTAGTGGAGTACTTCAGGAAAGTAGTGGAGTACTTCAGGAAAGAGTAGTGGAGTACTTCAGGAAAGAGTGGGACTCGGAAAGTAGTGGAGTACTTCAGGAAAGAGCTAGTGGAGTACTTCAGGAAAGAGGGGGGGGGGTAGTGGAGTACTTCAGGAAAGTGGAGCTAGTGGAGTACTTCAGGAAAGGGAGGGGGGGGCTAGTGGAGTACTTCAGGAAAGAGGGGGGGGCTAGTGGAGTACTTCAGGAAAGAGGGGGGGGGGCTAGTGGAGTACTTCAGGAAAGTGGGGGGAGGGGGGGGGGCTAGTGGAGTACTTCAGGAAAGAGGGGGGAGGGGCTAGTGGAGTACTTCAGGAAAGTGGAGAGCTAGTGGAGTACTTCAGGAAAGAGGGGGGGGGGCTAGTGGAGTACTTCAGGAAAGTGGGGGGGAGGGGGGGGGCTAGTGGAGTACTTCAGGAAAGTGGAGAGGGGGGGGGGCTAGTGGAGTACTTCAGGAAAGAGCTAGTGGAGTACTTCAGGAAAGTGGGGGGGAGGGCTAGTGGAGTACTTCAGGAAAGTGGGGGGAGGGGGGGGGGCTAGTGGAGTACTTCAGGAAAGTGGACAGAGGGGGGGGGGCTAGTGGAGTACTTCAGGAGAGGGGGGGAGGGTAGTGGGGTACTTCGGGAGAGGGGGGGGGGCTAGTGGAGTACTTCAGGAAAGTGGGGGGAGGGGGGGGCTAGTGGAGTACTTCAGGAAGTGGGGGGAGGGGGGGGGGCTAGTGGAGTACTTCAGGAAAGCGAGGGGGGGGGGCTAGTGGAGTACTTCAGGAAAGAGGGGGGGGGGCTAGTGGAGTACTTCAGGAAAGAGGGGGGGGGCTAGTGGAGTACTTCAGGAAAGAGCTAGTGGAGTACTTCAGGAAAGAGGGGGGAGGGGCTAGTGGAGTACTTCAGGAAAGAGGGGGGAGGGGGGGGGCTAGTGGAGTACTTCAGGAAAGGGAGGGGGGGGCTAGTGGAGTACTTCAGGAAAGAGGGGGGGGGCTAGTGGAGTACTTCAGGAAAGAGGGGGGAGGGGGGGGGGCTAGTGGAGTACTTCAGGAAAGAGGGGGGGAGGGGGCTAGTGGAGTACTTCAGGAAAGAGGGGGGGGGGCTAGTGGAGTACTTCAGGAAAGAGGGGGGGGGGCTAGTGGAGTACTTCAGGAAAGAGGGGGGGGGGCTAGTGGAGTACTTCAGGAAAGGGAGGGGGGGGGGCTAGTGGAGTACTTCAGGAAAGAGGGGGGGGGCTAGTGGAGTACTTCAGGAAAGAGGGGGGGGGGCTAGTGGAGTACTTCAGGAAAGAGGGGGGGAGGGGCTAGTGGAGTACTTCAGGAAAGAGGGGGGAGGGGCTAGTGGAGTACTTCAGGAAAGTGGAGGGGGGGGGGCTAGTGGAGTACTTCAGGAAAGAGGGGGGGGGGCTAGTGGAGTACTTCAGGAAAGAGCTAGTGGAGTACTTCAGGAAAGTGAGCTAGTGGAGTACTTCAGGAAAGAGGGGGGGGGGCTAGTGGAGTACTTCAGGAAAGAGGGGGGGGGGCTAGTGGAGTACTTCAGGAAAGAGGGGGGGGGGCTAGTGGAGTACTTCAGGAAAGAGGGGGGGGGCTAGTGGAGTACTTCAGGAAAGTGGGGGGGAGCTAGTGGAGTACTTCAGGAAAGCTAGTGGAGTACTTCAGGAAAGAGGGGGGGGGGCTAGTGGAGTACTTCAGGAAAGAGGGGCTAGTGGAGTACTTCAGGAAAGTGGGAGGGGGGGGGGCTAGTGGAGTACTTCAGGAAAGAGGGGGGGAGGGGCTAGTGGAGTACTTCAGGAAAGAGGGGGGGGGGCTAGTGGAGTACTTCAGGAAAGAGGGGGGGGGGCTAGTGGAGTACTTCAGGAAAGAGGGGGGGGGGCTAGTGGAGTACTTCAGGAAAGAGGGGGGGGGGCTAGTGGAGTACTTCAGGAAAGAGCTAGTGGAGTACTTCAGGAAAGAGCTAGTGGAGTACTTCAGGAAAGAGGGGGGGGGGCTAGTGGAGTACTTCAGGAAAGAGGGGGGGGGCTAGTGGAGTACTTCAGGAAAGTGGGGGAGGGGGGGGGCTAGTGGAGTACTTCAGGAAAGAGGGGGGGGGGCTAGTGGAGTACTTCAGGAAAGAGGGGGGGGGCTAGTGGAGTACTTCAGGAAAGAGGGGGGGGGCTAGTGGAGTACTTCAGGAAAGGAGGGGGGGGGCTAGTGGAGTACTTCAGGAAAGAGGGGGGGGGGCTAGTGGAGTACTTCAGGAAAGAGGGGGGGAGGGGGCTAGTGGAGTACTTCAGGAAAGAGGGGGGGGGGCTAGTGGAGTACTTCAGGAAAGAGGGGGGGGGGCTAGTGGAGTACTTCAGGAAAGAGGGGGGGAGGGGCTAGTGGAGTACTTCAGGAAAGAGGGGGGGGGGCTAGTGGAGTACTTCAGGAAAGAGGGGGGGGGGCTAGTGGAGTACTTCAGGAAAGAGCTAGTGGAGTACTTCAGGAAAGAGGGGGGGGGGCTAGTGGAGTACTTCAGGAAGAGGGGGGGGGGCTAGTGGAGTACTTCAGGAAAGAGGGGGGGGGGCTAGTGGAGTACTTCAGGAAAGAGGGGGGGGCTAGTGGAGTACTTCAGGAAAGAGGGGGGGGGGCTAGTGGAGTACTTCAGGAAAGAGGGGGGGGGGCTAGTGGAGTACTTCAGGAAAGAGGGGGGGGGGCTAGTGGAGTACTTCAGGAAAGAGGGGGGGGGCTAGTGGAGTACTTCAGGAAAGAGGGGGGGGGGCTAGTGGAGTACTTCAGGAAAGAGCTAGTGGAGTACTTCAGGAAAGAGGGGGGGGGGCTAGTGGAGTACTTCAGGAAAGAGCTAGTGGAGTACTTCAGGAAAGAGGGGGAGGGGGGGGGCTAGTGGAGTACTTCAGGAAAGAGCTAGTGGAGTACTTCAGGAAATTAAGTTTATTAATTAAATTAACCTACAACATTAAACTTAACTTTAAAGTAGAGACACTACATACTGATATACACCTGAACATCAGCAGGAGAGGACTCTTTAAAGTAGAGAGGACTCTTTAAAGTAGAGACACTACATACTGATATACACCTGCACATCAGCAGGAGAGGACTCTTTAAAGTAGAGACACTACATACTGATATACACCTGAACATCAGCAGGAGAGGACTCTTTAAAGTAGAGACACTACACACTGATATACACCTGAACATCAGCAGGAGAGGACTCTTTAAAGTAGAGACACTACATACTGATATACACCTGAACATCAGCAGGAGAGGACTCTTTAAAGTAGAGACACTACATACTGATATACACCTGACCATCAGCAGGAGGGGACTCTTTAAAGTAGAGACACTTCATACTGATATACACCTGAACATCAGCAGGAGAGGACTCTTTAAGTAAGAGGACTCTTTAAAGTAGAGACGCTACATACTGATATACACCTGAACATCAGCAGGAGAGGACTCTTTAAAGTAGAGACACTTCATACTGATATACACCTGAACATCAGCAGGAGAGGACTCTTTAAAGTAGAGAGGACTCTTTAAAGTAGAGACACTACACACTGATATACACCTGAACATCAGCAGGAGAGGACTCTTTAAAGTAGAGACAGTAGAGAGCTACATACTGATATACACCTGAACATCAGCAGGAGAGGACTCTTTAAAGTAGAGACACTACATACTGATATACACCTGAACATCAGCAGGAGAGGACTCTTTAAAGTAGAGACACTACATACTGATATACACCTGAACATCAGCAGGAGAGGACTCTTTAAAGTAGAGACACTACATACTGATATACACCTGAACATCAGCAGGAGAGGACTCTTTAAAGTAGAGAGGACTCTTTAAAGTAGAGATGCTACATACTGATATACACCTGAACATCAGCAGGAGAGGACTCTTTAAAGTAGAGACACTACACACTGATATACACCTGAACATCAGCAGGAGAGGACTCTTTAAAGTAGAGACACTACATACTGATATACACCTGAACATCAGCAGGAGAGGACTCTTTAAAGTAGAGACACTACATACTGATATACACCTGAACATCAGCAGGAGAGGACTCTTTAAAGTAGAGACACTACATACTGATATACACCTGAACATCAGCAGGAGAGGACTCTTTAAAGTAGAGACACTACACACTGATATACACCTGAACATCAGCAGGAGAGGACTCTTTAAAGTAGAGAGGACTCAAACGTACATACTGATATACACCTGAACATCAGCAGGAGAGGACTCTTTAAAGTAGAGACACTACATACTGATATACACCTGAACATCAGCAGGAGAGGACTCTTTAAAGTAGAGACACTACATACTGATATACACCTGAACATCAGCAGGAGAGGACTCTTTAAAGTAGAGACACTACACACTGATATACACCTGAACATCAGCAGGAGAGGACTCTTTAAAGTAGAGACACTACATACTGATATACACCTGAACATCAGCAGGAGAGGACTCTTTAAAGTAGAGACACTACATACTGATATACACCTGAACATCAGCAGGAGAGGACTCTTTAAAGTAGAGACACTACATACTGATATACACCTGAACATCAGCAGGAGAGGACTCTTTAAAGTAGAGACACTACATACTGATATACACCTGAACATCAGCAGGAGAGGACTCTTTAAAGTAGAGAGGACTCTTTAAAGTAGAGACACTACATACTGATATACACCTGAACATCAGCAGGAGAGGACTCTTTAAAGTAGAGACACTACATACTGATATACACCTGAACATCAGCAGGAGAGGACTCTTTAAAGTAGAGACACTACATACTGATATACACCTGAACATCAGCAGGAGAGGACTCTTTAAAGTAGAGACACTACATACTGATATACACCTGAACATCAGCAGGAGAGGACTCTTTAAAGTAGAGACACTACATACTGATATACACCTGAACATCAGCAGGAGAGGACTCTTTAAAGTAGAGACACTACATACTGATATACACCTGAACATCAGCAGGAGAGGACTCTTTAAAGTAGAGGACACTACATACTGATATACACCTGAACATCAGCAGGAGAGGACTCTTTAAAGTAGAGACACTACATACTGATATACACCTGAACATCAGCAGGAGAGGACTCTTTAAAGTAGAGACACTACATACTGATATACACCTGAACATCAGCAGGAGAGGACTCTTTAAAGTAGAGACACTACACACTGATATACACCTGAACATCAGCAGGAGAGGACTCTTTAAAGTAGAGGACAGTAGACTACATACTGATATACACCTGAACATCAGCAGGAGAGGACTCTTTAAAGTAGAGACACTACATACTGATATACACCTGAACATCAGCAGGAGAGGACTCTTTAAAGTAGAGACACTACATACTGATATACACCTGAACATCAGCAGGAGAGGACTCTTTAAAGTAGAGACACTACACACTGATATACACCTGAACATCAGCAGGAGAGGACTCTTTAAAGTAGAGACACTACATACTGATATACACCTGAACATCAGCAGGAGAGGACTCTTTAAAGTAGAGACACTACATACTGATATACACCTGAACATCAGCAGGAGAGGACTCTTTAAAGTAGAGACACTACATACTGATATACACCTGAACATCAGCAGGAGAGGACTCTTTAAAGTAGAGACACTACATACTGATATACACCTGAACATCAGCAGGAGAGGACTCTTTAAAGTAGAGACACTACATACTGATATACACCTGAACATCAGCAGGAGAGGACTCTTTAAAGTAGAGACACTACATACTGATATACACCTGAACATCAGCAGGAGAGGACTCTTTAAAGTAGAGACACTACATACTGATATACACCTGAACATCAGCAGGAGAGGACTCTTTAAAGTAGAGACACTACATACTGATATACACCTGAACATCAGCAGGAGAGGACTCTTTAAAGTAGAGACACTACATACTGATATACACCTGAACATCAGCATGAGAGGACTCTTTAAAGTAGAGAGGACTCTTTAAAGTAGAGACGTTTGATTAAAGTCCTGCTTGTGTTTCAGGGCGGCTGACGCTGAAGATCCCCTGGAAGAACCTCTACAGCGATGCTGTGGTCGCTACTCTGGACGGACTCTACCTGCTGGTGGTGCCGGAGCCAGTGAGTGAGTGAGTGAGAGAGAGATGTGTGTGTGTGTGTGTGTGTGTGTGTGTGTGTGTGTGTGTGTGTGGTGTGTGTGTGTGTGTGTGTGTGTGTGTGTGTGTGTGTGTGTGTGTGTGTGTGTGTGTGTGTGTGTGTGTGGTGTGTGTGTGTGTGTGTGTGTGTGTGTGTGTGTGTGTGTGTGTGTGTGTGTGTGTGTGTGTGTGTGTGTGTGTGTGTGTGTGTGTGTGTGTGTGTGTGTGTGTGTGTGTGTGTGTGTGTGTGTGTGTGTGTGTGTGTGTGTGTGTGTGTGTGTGTGTGTGTGTGTGTGTGTGTGTGTGTGTGTGTGTGTGTGTGTGTGTGTGTGTGTGTGTGTGTGTGCCAACGAGCCCCACAGCAATAGGTCTTTGATCAGTCATGAGGACTTCTCTTTCAGCGATAAAGTACGATGAGGTGAAGGAAGACCTCTACCAGCAGGAGGCCAAACAGAAGGAGCTGCAGCGCATCGAGGAGGCCATGCAGCTGGCTGCGTCCAGAGGTGAGAGGACGACCTCTGACTGACCTGAATGTTCTCTGACCTCTGACTGACCTCTGACTGACCTGAATGTTCTCTGACCTCCGACTGACCTCTGTCTGACCTGAATGTTCTCTGACCTCTGACTGACCTCTGACTGACCTGAATGTTCTCTGACCTCTGACTGACCTCTGACTGACCTGAATGTTCTCTGACTGACCTCGACTGACCTCTGTCTGACCTGAATGTTCTCTGACCTCTGACTGACCTCTGACTGACCTGAATGTTCTCTGACCTCTGACTGACCTGAATGTTCTCTGACTGACCTGAATGTTCTCTGACTGACCTCCGACTGACCTCTGTCTGACCTGAATGTTCTCTGACTGACCTCTGACTGACCTCTGACTGACCTGAATGTTCTCTGACCTCTGACTGACCTGAATGTTCTCTGACCTCTGACTGACCTCTGACTGACCTGAATGTTCTCTGACTGACCTCTGACTGACCTCTGACTGACCTGAATGTTCTCTGACTGACCTCTGACTGACCTCTGACTGACCTGAATGTTCTCTGACTGACCTCTGACTGACCTGAATGTTCTCTGACTGACCTCTGACTGACCTCTGACTGACCTGAATGTTCTCTGACTGACCTCTGACTGACCTCTGACTGACCTGAATGTTCTCTGACTGACCTGAATGTTCTCTGACTGACCTCGACTGACCTCTGTCTGACCTGAATGTTCTCTGACTGACCTCTGACTGACCTCTGACTGACCTGAATGTTCTCTGACCTCTGACTGACCTGAATGTTCTCTGACCTCTGACTGACCTCTGACTGACCTGAATGTTCTCTGACTGACCTCTGACTGACCTCTGACTGACCTCTGACTAGGGCTGTGCGATTATGGCAAAAATCATAATCACCATTATTTTGGTCAATAATTTATATCACGATTATTAGATACGATTATTCATTGACTTTGAAAACATCCATTTATTGAACTTTAAAACAAATAATAATAATTTGAACAGTATCTGTTTAACTGCTGATTACCCTGAACGTATAATTCAACTGAAAAAACCAATACTAAAATAAATGATATATTTACATTTAAATAAATAATAAATACTAAAAGATCAACAAATATTTTGGAGCGCACTTCCACAAGCTACGAAACATATATACATAAATTAGACTACAACAGATAGTAGTGTAGTGCCCTGTCACAACCGAGCAAAGCAACATCATCAATTATGTTATTTTCGTAATGGTGGCGGGCCAAAATCGTAATTGCGATTAAAATATGATTAATTGCACAGCCCTACTTCTGACTGACCTCTGACTGACCTCTGTGTGACCTCTGACTTCAGACTGACCTCTGACTGACCTCTGTGTGACCTCTGACTTCAGACTGACCTCTGACTGACTCTGTGTGACCTCTCACCTCTGACTTCAGACTGACCTCTGACTGACCTCTGTGTGACCTCTGACTTCAGACTGACCTCTGACTGACCTCTGTGTGACCTCTCACCTCTGACTTCAGACTGACCTCTGACTGACCTCTGTGTGACCTCTGACTTCAGACTGACCTCTGAATGTCCTCTCACCTCTGACTTCTGACTGACCTCTGTGTGACCTCTGACTTCAGACTGACCTCTGACTGACCTCTGTGTGACCTCTGACTTCTGACTGACCTCTGAATGACCTCTGTGTGACCTCTGACTTCAGACTGACCTCTGACTGACCTCTGTGTGACCTCTCACCTCTGACTTCAGACTGACCTCTGACTGACCTCTGTGTGACCTCTGACTTCAGACTGACCTCTGACTGACCTCTGTGTGACCTCTCACCTCTGACTTCAGACTGACCTCTGACTGACCTCTGTGTGACCTCTGACTTCAGACTGACCTCTGAATGTCCTCTCACCTCTGACTTCTGACTGACCTCTGTGTGACCTCTGACTTCAGACTGACCTCTGACTGACCTCTGTGTGACCTCTGACTTCAGACTGACCTCTGACTGACCTCTGTGTGACCTCTCACCTCTGACTTCAGACTGACCTCTGACTGACCTCTGTGTGACCTCTGACTTCAGACTGACCTCTGAATGTCCTCTCACCTCTGACTTCTGACTGACCTCTGAATGACCTCTGTGTGACCTCTGACTTCTGACTGACCTCTGAATGACCTCTGTGTGACCTCTGACTTCAGACTGACCTCTGACTGACCTCTGTGTGACCTCTCACCTCTGACTTCAGACTGACCTCTGACTGACCTCTGTGTGACCTCTGACTTCAGACTGACCTCTGACTGACCTCTGTGTGACCTCTCACCTCTGACTTCAGACTGACCTCTGACTGACCTCTGTGTGACCTCTGACTTCAGACTGACCTCTGAATGTCCTCTCACCTCTGACTTCTGACTGACCTCTGTGTGACCTCTGACTTCAGACTGACCTCTGACTGACCTCTGTGTGACCTCTGACTTCAGACTGACCTCTGACTGACCTCTGTGTGACCTCTCACCTCTGACTTCAGACTGACCTCTGTGTGACCTCTGACTTCAGACTGACCTCTGAATGTCCTCTCACCTCTGACTTCTGACTGACCTCTGACTGACCTCTGTGTGACCTCTGACTTCAGACTGACCTCTGAATGTCCTCTCACCTCTGACTTCTGACTGACCTCTGTGTGACCTCTGACTTCAGACTGACCTCTGACTGACCTCTGTGTGACCTCTGACTTCAGACTGACCTCTGACTGACCTCTGTGTGACCTCTGACTTCAGACTGACCTCTGAATGTCCTCTCACCTCTGACTTCAGACTGACCTCTGACTGACCTCTGTGTGACCTCTGACTTCAGACTGACCTCTGTGTGACCTCTGTGTGACCTCTGACTGACGTCAAATCTAACTTTGTGTCTGAACTATTCATGCTGCGTTCGCTGTCAGCGTCTCAAACGGGAGATTTGCTGTTCAGCTTGGAGAGTGTTGTTTACCAGGAGCCTCACAATGGTAACACAAACACACACACACACACATGCACACACACACACACACACACACTAGTGTTGCTGTTACTTCCTGTTTGTTACATCCTGTCTGTTACTCGTTTACTTTACTTCCTGTCTGTATCTTCCTGTCTGACACTTCGGCCCAATCCCAAACCACTCCCTCCACCCTACCCCTCCGTGATGGAGTGGACTCCGTCTGTAGCCTCACTCGCAGCTCAACAAGGCTCCTCCTGTCAGGTGGAGGGAGTAAGCACAGCAGCCAGCTTTGGGACGGCCTCCCCTCTCTCCGGCACAAACAGGAAGTGACGTAACTGTTTGTAACAACGGTTTCAAATCAGCATCTCTTTGACAACAAGTTTAAATGAATAACTCAAATAAAACTCCAAACATCTTTCCTTGTGTTCCAAAGCTCTTTTAGTTTTAACCCTGATGTTTATAAGCTTCTTAGTTTTTGCAACGGTCTGTAAATATACACAACTTTATAATAAAATGCACACATTTACCTTTGTCTAGACTGAACACAGGTTTGACCCTGAGTTAGAACACATGAGGTCATCCTGAGGTCGCTCACATCGCAGCTCATCAGGGTGTTTCTGGAACTACGTGTACACAGCTTGTTTCCTGAGGACACACACAGCGTGACTCCGGTCAGGAGAGGACCGGTCTCCAGTCCGCTGCAGACTCGCTGTGTGAGGGCTCGATAGGCCACTCCCCCTCCACACCCGTTGCTCTGGAACAGCCCTCAATGTGGCGGACCCTTCCGCGTGAACGCGCAAACGGAGGTGGAGGGTGTAGGGGGCGGTTTGGGAATGGGCCTTCCTATCTGTTTATCTGTTACTTCCTGTCTGGTACTTCCTGTCTGTTACTCGCTTACTTTACTTCCTGTCTGGTACTTCCTGTCTGTTACTCGCTTACTTTACTTCCTGTCTGTTACTTCCTGTCTGCTACTTCCTGTCTGTATCTTCCTGTCTGGTACTTCCTATCTGTTACTTCCTGTCTGGTACTTCCTGTCTGTTACTCGCTTACTTTACTTCCTGTCTGTTACTTCCTGTCTGCTACTTCCTATCTGTTACTTCCTGTCTGTTACTCGCTTACTTTACTTCCTGTGTGTTACTTCCTGTATGTATCTTCCTGTCTGGTACTTCCTATCTGTTACTCGCTTACTTTAATTCCTGTCTGTTACTTCCTGCCTGTTACTTCCTGTCTGCTACTTCCTATCTGTTACTTCCTGTCTGTTACTCACTTACTTTACTTCCTGTCTGTTACTTCCTGTCTGGTAATTCTAGTCTGTTCCATCCTGTCTCTTCCATCCTGTCTGTTACTTCCTGTCTGTTACTTCCTGTCTGTTACTTCCTGTCTCTTCCATCCTGTCTCTTCCATCCTGTCTGTTACTTCCTGTCTGTTACTTCCTGTCTGTTACTTCCTGTCTCTTCCATCCTGTCTCTTCCATCCTGTCTGTTACTTCCTGTCTGGTAATTCTAGTCTGTTCCATCCTGTCTCTTCCATCCTGTCTCTTCCATCCTGTCTGTTACTTCCTGTCTCTTCCATCCTGTCTGTTACTTCCTGTCTCTTCCATCCTGTCTGTTACTTCCTGTCTCTTCCATCCTGTCTGTTACTTCCTGTCTGTTACTTCCTGTCTGTTACTTCCTGTCTCTTCCTTCCTGTCTGTTACTTCCTGTCTCTTCCATCCTGTCTGTTACTTCCTGTCTGTTCCATCCTGTCTCTTCCATCCTGTCTGTTACTTCCTGTCTGTTACTTCCTGTCTCTTCCATCCTGTCTGTTACTTCCTGTCTCTTCCATCCTGTCTCTTCCATCCTGTCTGTTACTTCCTGTCTGTTACTTCCTGTCTCCATCCTGTCTGTTACTTCCTGTCTGTTACTTCCTGTCTGTTACTTCCTGTCTCTTCCTTCCTGTCTGTTACTTCCTGTCTCTTCCATCCTGTCTGTTACTTCCTGTCTGTTCCATCCTGTCTCTTCCATCCTGTCTGTTACTTCCTGTCTGTTACTTCCTGTTTGTTACTTCCTGTCTGTTACTTCCTGTCTCTTCCATCCTGTCTGTTACTTCCTGTCTGTTACTTCCTGTCTCTTCCATCCTGTCTCTTCCATCCTGTCTGTTACTTCCTGTCTCTTCCTTCCTGTCTCTTCCTTCCTGTCTGTTACTTCCTGTCCGTTACTTCCTGTCTCTTCCTTCCTGTCTCTTCCTTCCTGTCTCTTCCTTCCTGTCTGTTACTTCCTGTCTCTTCCTTCCTGTCGTTACTTCCTGTCTGTTACTTCCTGTCTGTTACTTCCTGTCTGTTACTTCCTGTCTCTTCCTTCCTGTCTGTTACTTCCTGTCTGTTACTTCCTGTCTGTTACTTCCTGTCTCTTCCTTCCTGTCCGTTACTTCCTGTCCGTTACTTCCTGTCTGTTACTTCCTGTCTGTTACTTCCTGTCTGTTACTTCCTGTCTGTTACTTCCTGTCTGTTACTTCCTGTCCGTTACTTCCTGTCCGTTACTTCCTGTCTGTTACTTCCTGTCTGTTACATCCTGTCCATTACTTCCTGTCTGTTACTTCCTGTCTGTTACTTCCTGTCTCTTCCTTCCTGTCTGTTCCTTCCTGTCTGTTACTTCCTGTCTGTTACTTCCTGTC
The DNA here is from genome assembly GCA_036324585.1 of Champsocephalus esox. Lineage (NCBI taxonomy): Eukaryota > Metazoa > Chordata > Actinopteri > Perciformes > Channichthyidae > Champsocephalus > Champsocephalus esox. Next base: position 222,612 of record CM070479.1, read on the forward strand.
TGTTACTTCCTGTCTGTTACTTCCTGTCTCTTCCTTCCTGTCTCTTCCTTCCTGTCTCTTCCTTCCTGTCTCTTCCTTCCTGTCTGTTACTTCCTGTCTGTTACTTCCTGTCTGTTACTTCCTGTCTCTTCCTTCCTGTCTCTTCCTTCCTGTCTGTTACTTCCTGTCTCTTCCTTCCTGTCTGTTACTTCCTGTCCGTTACTTCCTGTCTGTTACTTCCTGTCTGTTACTTCCTGTCTGTTACTTCCTGTCTCTTCCTTCCTGTCTCTTCCTTCCTGTCTCTTCCTTCCTGTCTGTTACTTCCTGTCTGTTACTTCCTGTCCGTTACTTCCTGTCTGTTACTTCCTGTCCGTTACTTCCTGTCCGTTACTTCCTGTCCGTTACTTCCTGTCCGTTACTTCCTGTCTGTTACTTCCTGTCCGTTACTTCCTGTCTGTTACTTCCTGTCCGTTACTTCCTGTCTGTTACTTCCTGTCCGTTACTTCCTGTCCGTTACTTCCTGTCTGTTACTTCCTGTCTGTTACTGCCTGTCCGTTACTTCCTGTCTGTTACTTCCTGTCTGTTACTTCCTGTCCGTTACTTCCTGTCTGTTACTTCCTGTCTCTTCCTTCCTGTCTCTTCCTTCCTGTCTGTTACTTCCTGTCTGTTACTTCCTGTCCGTTACTTCCTGTCCGTTACTTCCTGTCCGTTACTTCCTGTCTGTTACTTCCTGTCTGTTACTTCCTGTCTCTTCCTTCCTGTCTCTTCCTTCCTGTCTGTTACTTCCTGTCCGTTACTTCCTGTCTGTTACTTCCTGTCCGTTACTTCCTGTCCGTTACTTCCTGTCCGTTACTTCCTGTCCGTTACTTCCTGTCTGTTACTTCCTGTCCGTTACTTCCTGTCTGTTACTTCCTGTCCGTTACTTCCTGTCCGTTACTTCCTGTCCGTTACTTCCTGTCTGTTACTTCCTGTCTGTTACTTCCTGTCCGTTACTTCCTGTATTTTACTTCCTGTCTGTTACTTCCTGTCCGTTACTTCCTGTCCGTTACTTCCTGTCCGTTACTTCCTGTCTGTTACTTCCTGTCCGTTACTTCCTGTCCGTTACTTCCTGTCCGTTACTTCCTGTCCGTTACTTCCTGTATTTTACTTCCTGTCTGTTACTTCCTGTCCGTTACTTCCTGTCCGTTACTTCCTGTCCGTTACTTCCTGTCTGTTACTTCCTGTCTGTTACTTCCTGTCTGTTACTTCCTGTCCGTTACTTCCTGTCCGTTACTTCCTGTCCGTTACTTCCTGTCCGTTACTTCCTGTCCGTTACTTCCTGTCCGTTACTTCCTGTCCGTTACTTCCTGTCCGTTACTTCCTGTCCGTTACTTCCTGTCTAACTCTTCTCTCTCTTTAATGCTGCCAAAGTCTCAAAAGGAAATAAAAAACACAAGAAGGTTAAAAAAAGCCTGAAGAAAAAACTCTGCAACAGAAACTCAGGTACCCCCCCCATTTAAATATGCTAATGAGGCAGGGTCAGGTCTCATCAGGGTCAGGTCTCATCAGGGTCAGGTCTCATCAGGATCAGGTCTCATCAGGATCAGGTCTCATCAGGGTCAGGTCTGATCAGGGTCAGGTCTCATCAGGGTCAGGTCTCATCAGGGTCAGGTCTCATCAGGGTCAGGTCTCATCAGGGTCAGGTCTCATCAGGGTCAGGTCTCATCAGGGTCAGGTCTCATCAGGGTCAGGTCTCATCAGGTTCAGGTCTCATCAGGGTCAGGTCTCATCAGGGTCAGGTCTCATCAGGATCAGGTCTCATCAGGGTCAGGTCTCATCAGGGTCAGGTCTCATCAGGGATCAGGTCTGATCAGGATCAGGTCTCATCAGGGTCAGGTCTCATCAGGGTCAGGTCTCATCAGGATCAGGTCTCATCAGGGTCAGGTCTCATCAGGATCAGGTCTCATCAGGGTCAGGTCTCATCAGGGTCAGGTCTCATCAGGATCAGGTCTCATCAGGGTCAGGTCTCATCAGGGTCAGGTCTCATCAGGGTCAGGTCTCATCAGGATCAGGTCTCATCAGGGTCAGGTCTCATCAGGGTCAGGTCTCATCAGGGTCAGGTCTCATCAGGATCAGGTCTCATCAGGTCTCATCAGGATCAGGTCTCATCAGGGTCAGGTCTCATCAGGGTCAGGTCTCATCAGGATCAGGTCTCATCAGGGTCAGGTCTCATCAGGGTCAGGTCTCATCAGGATCAGGTCTCATCAGGGTCAGGTCTCATCAGGGTCAGGTCTCATCAGGATCAGGTCTCATCAGGTCTCATCGGATCAGGTCTCATCAGGGTCAGGTCTCATCAGGGTCAGGTCTCATCAGGATCAGGTCTCATCAGGGTCTCATCAGGGTCAGGTCTCATCAGGGTCAGGTCTGATCAGGGTCAGGTCTCATCAGGGTCAGGTCTCATCAGGTCTCATCAGGATCAGGTCTCATCAGGGTCAGGTCTGATCAGGGTCAGGTCTCATCAGGGTCAGGTCTCATCAGGTCTCATCAGGATCAGGTCTCATCAGGGTCAGGTCTCATCAGGGTCAGGTCTCATCAGGATCAGGTCTCATCAGGATCAGGTCTCATCAGGGTCAGGTCTCATCAGGGTCAGGTCTCATCAGGGTCAGGTCTCATCAGGGTCAGGTCTGATCAGGGTCAGGTCTCATCAGGATCAGGTCTCATCAGGGTCAGGTCTCATCAGGATCAGGTCTCATCAGGGTCAGGTCTCATCAGGGTCAGGTCTCATCAGGGTCAGGTCTGATCAGGGTCAGGTCTCATCAGGGTCAGGTCTCATCAGGTCTCATCAGGATCAGGTCTCATCAGGGTCAGGTCTGATCAGGGTCAGGTCTCATCAGGGTCAGGTCTCATCAGGTCTCATCAGGGTCAGGTCTCATCAGGGTCAGGTCTCATCAGGGTCAGGTCTCATCAGGTTCAGGTCTCATCAGGGTCAGGTCTCATCAGGGTCAGGTCTCATCAGGGTCAGGTCTGATCAGGGTCAGGTCTCATCAGGGTCAGGTCTCATCAGGGTCAGGTCTCATCAGGGTCAGGTCTCATCAGGATCAGGTCTCATCAGGGTCAGGTCTCATCAGGGTCAGGTCTCATCAGGGTCAGGTCTCATCAGGGTCAGGTCTCATCAGGTCTCATCAGGGTCAGGTCTCATCAGGATCAGGTCTCATCAGGGTCAGGTCTGATCAGGGTCAGGTCTCATCAGGGTCAGGTCTCATCAGGATCAGGTCTCATCAGGGTCAGGTCTCATCAGGGTCAGGTCTCATCAGGGTCAGGTCTCATCAGGTTCAGGTCTCATCAGGGTCAGGTCTCATCAGGGTCAGGTCTCATCAGGGTCAGGTCTCATCAGGGTCAGGTCTCATCAGGTCTCATCAGGGTCAGGTCTCATCAGGATCAGGTCTCATCAGGGTCAGGTCTGATCAGGGTCAGGTCTCATCAGGATCAGGTCTCATCAGGGTCAGGTCTCATCAGGGATCAGGTCTCATCAGGGTCAGGTCTCATCAGGGTCAGGTCTCATCAGGTTCAGGTCTCATCAGGTTCAGGTCTCATCAGGGTCAGGTCTCATCAGGGTCAGGTCTCATCAGGGTCAGGTCTCATCAGGGTCAGGTCTCATCAGGGTCAGGTCTCATCAGGGTCAGGTCTCATCAGGGTCAGGTCTCATCAGGTCAGGTCTCATCAGGTTCAGGTCTCATCAGGGTCAGGTCTCATCAGGGTCAGGTCTCATCAGGGTCAGCTCTCATCAGGGTCAGGTCTCATCAGGGTCAGGTCTCATCAGGGTCAGGTCTCATCAGGATCAGGTCTCATCAGGGTCAGGTCTGATCAGGGTCAGGTCTCATCAGGGTCAGGTCTCATCAGGTCTCATCAGGATCAGGTCTCATCAGGGTCAGGTCTCATCAGGGTCAGGTCTCATCAGGATCAGGTCTCATCAGGGTCAGGTCTCATCAGGGTCAGGTCTCATCAGGGTCAGGTCTCATCAGGGTCAGGTCTCATCAGGTTCAGGTCTCATCAGGTTCAGGTCTCATCAGGGTCAGGTCTCATCAGGGTCAGGTCTGATCACGGGTCAGGTCTCATCAGGGTCAGGTCTCATCAGGGTCAGGTCTGATCAGGGTCAGGTCTCATCAGGATCAGGTCTCATCAGGGTCAGGTCTCATCAGGATCAGGTCTCATCAGGGTCAGGTCTCATCAGGGTCAGGTCTCATCAGGTCTCATCAGGGTCAGGTCTCATCAGGGTCAGGTCTCATCAGGGTCAGGTCTCATCAGGGTCAGGTCTCATCAGGTTCAGGTCTCATCAGGGTCAGGTCTCATCAGGGTCAGGTCTCATCAGGGTCAGGTCTCATCAGGGTCAGGTCTCATCAGGGTCAGGTCTCATCAGGTCTCATCAGGGTCAGGTCTCATCAGGTCTCATCAGGGTCAGGTCTCATCAGGGTCAGGTCTCATCAGGGTCAGGTCTCATCAGGGTCATGTCTCATCAGGGTCAGGTCTCATCAGGTCTCATCAGTGTCAGGTCTCACCAGGTCTCATCAGGGTCAGGTCTCATCAGGTTCAGGTCTCATCAGGTCTCATCAGGTTCAGGTCTCATCAGGTCTCATCAGGGTCAGGTCTCATCAGGTCTCATCAGGGTCAGGTCTCATCAGGTCTCATCAGGGTCCGGTCTCATCAGGTCTCATTAGGGTCAGGTCTCATCAGGTCTCATCAGGGTCAGGTCTCATCAGGTCTCATCAGGTTCCGGTCTCATCAGGTCTCATCAGGTTCAGGTCTCATCAGGTCTCATCAGGGTCCGGTCTCATCAGGTCTCATCAGGGTCAGGTCTCATCAGGTCTCATCAGGTTCCGGTCTCATCAGGTCTCATCAGGTTCAGGTCTCATCAGGTCTCATCAGGGTCCGGTCTCATCAGGTCTCATCAGGTTCAGGTCTCATCAGGTCTCATCAGGGTCAGGTCTCATCAGGTCTCATCAGGTTCCGGTCTCATCAGGTCTCATCAGGTTCAGGTCTATTCAGGTCTCATCAGGGTCCGGTCTCATCAGGTCTCATCAGGGTCAGGTCTCATCAGGTCTCTTCCTGTCTCGTTCAGAAAAGCCTCAGGACCAGAAGAAGGACTCGTTTGCAGAGAAACTGGCGACTCAGGTGATCAAAAACCTGCAGGTGAAGATCACCAGCATCCACTTGCGCTTCGAGGACGACGTGAGTACAAGTTCTGGTTCTGTTCTATATCGTGGTTCTGGTCTAGATCTTGGTCTAGCTCCAGATCCAAGTTCTGGTCTTGGTTTTGGTTCTGGTTCTGGTCTAGATCTTGGTCTAGCTCCAGATCCAGGTTCTTCTTCAGTCAGCTCTTCAGCGTGATTCTGATCGACTCTGTGTTTGTTTCAGCTGTCGGACCCAGAGCGCCCCCTGTCTGTGGGAGTAACACTGTCTGAACTGAGCCTGCAGGTAACACACACACACACACACACACACACACACACACACACACACACACACACACACTGATGTGTTGTTTTGTGTTCTGCAGACCACTGACGAAAACTGGAAGTCCTGTATCCTGAACGAAGCAGCAAAGATCAGCTATAAGGTGAAGAAGACTTTGAGATCTCTAAACTCTAGACTGAGACCTTAAAGCAGGCATCCTCAAAGTACGGACTCCGGTCCGGATCCGGACCGAACCACAACTGTCTCTGGACTCTGAGCAAATTATACTTTTCATATGTATTATCTGTGTTATCTGCGAGACATCGCCACAACGCAACGAGTCACAATGATCCGCTATGTCCATAGACTGCAAACAGCGCTCATCGGACATCTATGAGAGAAAGTCTCTAATGTCCGAGTGCAAGTGAATGCAGCACAAGATGCACGTCTGGTGGTCTTAGTCCTGAAACTGTCCCTGAGTCTGGAGGTTTTAGACCTGAAACTGTACTTGAGTCTGGTGGTTTTAGTCCTGATGCTGTCCCTGACTCTGGTGGTTTTAGTCCTGAAACTGTTCCTGAGTCTGGTGATTTTAGTCCTGATGCTGTCCCTGAGTCTGATGGTTTTAGTCCTGAAACTGTCCCTGAGTCTGGTGGTTTTAGTCCTGATGCTGTCCCTGAGTCTGGTGGTTTTAGTCCTGATGCTGTCCCTGAGTCTGGAGGTTTTAGACCTGAAACTGTACCTGAGTCTGGTGGTTTTAGTCCTGATGCTGTCCCTGAGTCTGGTGGTTTTAGTCCTGAAACTGTTCCTGAGTCTGGTGGTTTTAGACCTGAAACTGTATCTGAGTCTGGTGGTTTTAGTCCTGATGCTGTCCCTGAGTCTGGTGGTTTTAGTCCTGATGCTGTCCCTGAGTCTGATGGTTTTAGTCCTGAAACTGTCCCTGAGTCTGGTGGTTTTAGTCCTGATGCTGTCTCTGAGTCTGGTGGTTTTAGTCCTGATACTGTCCCTGAGTCTGGTGGTTTTAGTCCTGATGCTGTCCCTGAGTCTGGTGGTTTTAGTCCTGAAGCTGTCTCTGAGTCTGGTGGTTTTAGTCCTGAAACTGTCCCTGAGTCTGGTGGTTTTAGTCCTGATGCTGTCCCTGAGTCTGATGGTTTTAGTCCTGATGCTGTCCCTGAGTCTGGTGGTTTTAGTCCTGATGCTGTCCCTGAGTCTGATGGTTTTAGTCCTGATGCTGTCCTTAGTCTGGTGGTTTTAGACCTGATGCTGTCCCTGAGTCTGGTGGTGTTTAGTCCTGAAGCTGTCCCTGAGTCTGGTGGTTTTAGTCCTGATGCTGTCCCTGAGTCTGGTGGTTTTAGTCCTGATGCTGTCCCTGAATCTGGTGGTTTTAGTCCTGATGCTGTCCCTGAGTCTGATGGTTTTAGACCTGATGCTGTCCCTGAGTCTGATGGTTTTAGTCCTGATGCTGTCCCTGAGTCTGATGGTTTTAGTCCTGATGCTGTCCCTGAGTCTGGTGGTTTTAGTCCTGATGCTGTCCCTGAGTCTGGAGGTTTTAGTCCTGATGCTGTCCCTGAGTCTGATGGTTTTAGACCTGATGCTGTCCCTGAGTCTGGTGGTTTTAGTCCTGAAACTGTCCCTGAGTCTGGTGGGTTTAGTCCTGATGCTGTCCCTGAGTCTGGTGGTTTTAGTCCTGAAACTGTTCATGAGTCTGGTGGGTTTAAACCTGATGCTGTCCCTGAGTCTGGTGGTTTTAGTCCTGATGCTGTCCCTGAGTCTGGTGGTTTTAGACCTGAAACTGACCCTGAGTCTGGTGGTTTTAGTCCTGAAACTGTCCCTGAGTCTGGTGGTTTTAGTCCTGAAGCTGTCCCTGAGTCTGGTGGTTTTAGTCCTGAAGCTGTCCCTGAGTCTGGTGGTTTTAGTCCTGATGCTGTCCCTGAGTCTGATGGTTTTAGACCTGATGCTGTCCCTGAGTCTGGTGGTTTTAGTCCTGAAGCTGTCCCTGAGTCTGGTGGTTTTAGTCCTGAAGCTGTCCCTGAGTCTGGTGGTTTTAGTCCTGAAGCTGTCCCTGAGTCTGGTGGTTTTAGTCCTGATGCTGTCCCTGAGTCTGATGGTTTTAGACCTGATGCTGTCCCTGAGTCTGGTGGTTTTAGTCCTGAAGCTGTCCTTGAGTCTGGTGGTTTTAGTCCTGATGCTGTCCCTGAGGCTGATCCTCTGATGGTTCTGATCCTCTGATGGTTCTGCTCCTCTGATGGTTCTGCTGCCCTGATGGTTCTGATCCTCTGATGGTTCTGCTGCCCTGCTGGTTCTGATCCTCTGATGGTTCTGCTCCCCTGATGGTTCTGATCCTCTGATGGTTCTGCTCCCTGATGGTTCTGATCCTCTGATGGTTCTGATCCTCTGATGGTTCTGCTCCTCTGATGGTTCTGTTTGCTTTGCAGCTCGGCCGTCTGGAGTGTCTCTGTGCGTACTGGAACGTTAACAGTCCAATCTTCTACAAAGGATCCTGGGAAGACATTGTGGTGAGTTGGAAATGTGTGTATGGTTTTTAGTTTGTGGTGGTCTAATGGAGAGTGGGCTGAAGATCGGAAGGGTTTGAGCTCAAATCCCGCCTGGAACACCACCGCTCGTGCACGCTTGAGTAAGGCACTGAGCCCTGAGTTACTCCAGGGACAGTGTCCCTGTAATTGGTAATTGTAAGTCGCTTTGGATTAAAGCGTCAGCTAAATGCAATGTAATGTAAAACAAACAATAATTATTCCTCCGACACCAAAAAACTAACAAACCAAACAAAAAATGGACGAATCATCCAACAAACAAACTAACAAGTGAAACAAACAACCATCAAGTTAACCATCCAACCATCAAGTTAACCATCCATCCATCCATCCAACCATCCAAACAACCATCCACCCAACCATCAAGTTAACCATCCAACTAACCAACCATCCAACCAACCTTCAAGTTAACCAACCAACCAACCATCAAGTTAAACATCCAACTAACCAACCATCCATCCAACCATCCACCCATCAAGTTAACCATCCATCCATCCATCCAACCATCCAAACAACCATCCACCCAACCATCAAGTTAACCATCCAACTAACCAACCATCCAACCAACCTTCAAGTTAACCAACCAACCAACCCATCAAGTTAAACATCCAACTAACCAACCATCCATCCAACCATCCACCCATCAAGTTAACCATCCAACTAACTAACCAACCATCCAACCAACCATCCACCCATCAAGTGAACCATCCAACTAACTAACCAACATCCAACCAACCATCCACCCATCAAGTTAACCATCCAACTAACTAACCAACCATCTAACCAACCATCCATCCAACCAACCATCAAGTTAACCAACCAACCACCCATCAAGTTAACCATCCAACTAACTAACCATCCAACCAACCATCCATCAAGTTAACCATCCAACTAACTAACCAACCATCCAACCAACCATCCATCAAGTTAACCATCCAACTAACTAACCAACCAACCAACCAACCATCCACCCATCAAGTTAACCATCCAACTAACTAACCAACCATCCAACCAACCATCCATCCAACCAACCATCAAGTTAACCAACCATCCACCCATCAAGTTAACCATCCAACTAACTAACCAACCATCCAACCAACCATCCATCAAGTTAACCATCCAACTAACTAACCAACCATCCAACCAACCATCCATCCAACTAACCATCCAACCAACCAACCATTCAACCAACTATCCATCAAGTTAACCATCCAACTAACTAACCAACCATCCAACCAACCATCCATCAAGTTAACCATCCAACTAACTAACCAACCATCCAACCATCCATCCATCAAGTCAACCATCCAACTAACTAACCAACCATCCAACCATCCATCCATCAAGTCAACCATCCAACTAACTAACCAACCATCCAACCAACCATCCATCAAGTTAACCATCCAACTAACTAACCAACCATCCAACCAACCATCCATCAAGTTAACCATCCAACTAACTAACCAACCATCCAACCAACCATCCATCCAACTAACCATCCAACCAACCAACCATCCAACCAACTATCCATCAAGTTAACCATCCAACTAACTAACCAACCATCCAACCAACCATCCATCAAGTCAACATCCATCCAACTAACCATCCAACCATCCATCCAACCAACCATCAAGTTAACCATCCAACTAACTAACCAACCATCCATCCAACCAACCATCCAACCATCCAACCAACCATCCATCCAACCAACCATCAAGTTAACCATCCAACTAACTAACCAACCATCCAACCATCCATCCAACCAACCAATGTTACATCCATTATTGTTTTTGTCACTATAAACTTTTTAATTAAAAATGATGATTCTCCTCCTCCTCCTCCTCCTCCTCCTCCTCCTCCTCCTCTTCCTCCTCTCTCCTCCTCCTCCTCCTCCTCCTCCTCCTCCTCCTCCTCAGGATCAGTTAAAGGTTGGGATCAGCAGTACAGATCTGGAGATTCCTCACTATCAGTACAGTGAGTCTCCTCATATCATTACAAATGGTTGATGAGTGTTCCCTGGTCTCTGATTGGTTGATGAGTGTTTCCTGGTCTCTGAATGGTTGATGAGTGTTTCCTGGTCTCTGAATGGTTGATGAGTGTTTCCTGGTCTCTGAATGGTTGATGAGTGTTTCCTGGTCTCTGATTGGTTGATGAGTGTTTCCTGGTCTCTGAATGGTTGATGAGTGTTTCCTGGTCTCTGAATGGTTGATGAGTGTTTCCTGGTCTCTGAATGGTTGATGAGTGTTTCCTGGTCTCTGAATGGTTGATGAGTGTTTCCTGGTCTCTGAATGGTTGATGAGTGTTTCCTGGTCTCTGAATGGTTGATGAGTGTTTCCTGGTCTCTGATTGGTTGATGAGTGTTTCCTGGTCTCTGAATGGTTGATGAGTGTTTCCTGGTCTCTGAATGGTTGATGAGTGTTTCCTGGTCTCTGATTGGTTGATGAGTGTTTCCTGGTCTCTGAATGGTTGATGAGTGTTTCCTGGTCTCTGAATGGTTGATGAGTGTTTCCTGGTCTCTGAATGGTTGATGAGTGTTTCCTGGTCTCTGAATGGTTGATGAGTGTTTCCTGGTCTCTAAATGGTTGACGAGTGTTTCCTGGGCTCTGATTGGTTGATCAGTGTTTCCCGGGCTCTGATTGGTTGATCAGTCTTTCCTGGTCTCTGAATGGTTGATGAGTGTTTCCTGGTTTCTGATTGGTTGATGAGTGTTTCCTGGTCTCTGAATGGTTGACGAGTGTTTCCTGGGCTCTGATTGGTTGATCAGTGTTTCCCGGGCTCTGATTGGTTGATCAGTCTTTCCTGGTCTCTGAATGGTTGATGAGTGTTTCCTGGTCGCTGATTGGTTGATGAGTGTTCCCTCGTCTCTGAATGGTTGATGAGTGTTTCCTGGTCTCTGATTGGTTGATGAGTGTTTCCTGGTCTCTAAATGGTTGATGAGTGTTTCCTGGTCTCTGAATGGTTGATGAATGTTTCCTGGGCTCTGATTGGTTGATGAGTGTTTCCTGGTCTCTGAATGGTTGACGAGTGTTTCCTGGTCTCTGAATGGTTGATGAGTGTTTCCTGGTCTCTGAATGGTTGATGAGTGTTTCCTGGTCTCTGAATGGTTGATGAGTGTTCCCTCGTCTCTGAATGGTTGATGAGTGTTCCCTCGTCTCTGATTGGTTGATGAGTGTTTCCTGGTCTCTGAATGGTTGATGAGTGTTCCCTCGTCTCTGATTGGTTGATGAGTGTTTCCTGGTCTCTGAATGGTTGATGAGTGTTCCCTCGTCTCTGAATGGTTGATGAGTGTTTCCTGGTCTCTGAATGGTTGATGAGTGTGTCCTGGTCTCTGATTGGTTGATGAGTGTTTCCTGGTCTCTGAATGGTTGATGAGTGTTTCCTGGTCTCTGAATGGTTGATGAGTGTTTCCTGGTCTCTGAATGGTTGATGAGTGTTCCCTCGTCTCTGATTGGTTGATGAGTGTTTCCTGGTCTCTGAATGGTTGATGAGTGTTCCCTCGTCTCTGAATGGTTGATGAGTGTTTCCTGGTCTCTGATTGGTTGATGAGTGTTTCCTGGTCTCTGAATGGTTGATGAGTGTTTCCTGGTCTCTGAATGGTTGATGAGTGTTTCCTGGTCTCTGAATGGTTGATGAGTGTTCCCTCGTCTCTGATTGGTTAATGAGTGTTTCCTGGTCTCTGAATGGTTGATGAGTGTTCCCTCGTCTCTGAATGGTTGATGAGTGTTTCCTGGTCTCTGAATGGTTGATGAGTGTTCCCTCGTCTCTGAATGGTTGATGAGTGTTCCCTGGTCTCTGAATGGTTGATGAGTGTTTCCTGGTCTCTGAATGGTTGATGAGTGTTTCCTGGTCTCTGATTAGTTGATGAGTGTTTCCTGGTCTCTGAATGGTTGATGAGTGTTTCCTGGTCTCTGAATGGTTGATGAGTGTTTCCTGGTCTCTGAATGGTTGATGAGTGTTTCCTGGTCTCTGAATGGTTGATGAGTGTTTCCTGGTCTCTGAATGGTTGATGAGTGTTTCCTGGTCTCTGAATGGTTGATGAGTGTTTCCTGGTCTCTGAATGGTTGATGAGTGTTTCCTGGTCTCTGAATGGTTGATGAGTGTTTCCTGGTCTCTGAATGGTTGATGAGTGTTTCCTGGTCTCTGAATGGTTGATGAGTGTTTCCTGGTCTCTGAATGGTTGATGAGTGTTTCCTGGTCTCTGATTGGTTGATGAGTGTTTCCTGGTCTCTGAATGGTTGATGAGTGTTTCCTGGTCTCTGATTGGTTGATGAGTGTTTCCTGGTCTCTGAATGGTTGATGAGTGTTTCCTGGTCTCTGATTGGTTGATGAGTGTTTCCTGGTCTCTGAATGGTTGATGAGTGTTTCCTGGTCTCTGAATGGTTGATGAGTGTTTCCTGGTCTCTGATTGGTTGATGAGTGTTTCCTGGGCTCTGAATGGTTGATGAGTGTTTCCTGGTCTCTGAATGGTTGACGAGTGTTTCCTGGTCTCTGATTAGTTGATGAGTGTTTCCTGGTCTCTGATTGGTTGATGAGTGGGTGAGTGCTCGGTTTTCTTTTTTGTAGTCTTCAAGCCTATCTTTGCTTCGGCTAAAATGTGCATCAACCCGACGGCTGAGCTGGAACTGAAGAGTCCAAAACTAGACCTGAACCTGGAGGTCCAGAACATCGACATCCAGATCACCAGACCTCAGGTGAGACAGAGAGACAGACAAGTGAGACAGGTGAGACAGACAGAGAGACAGAAAGACATGTGAGACAGACAGGAGAGACATGTGAGACAGACAGAGAGACAGGTGAGACAGACAGAGAGACAGGTGAGACAGAGAGACATGTGAGACAGACAGGAGAGACAGACAGAGAGACAGGTGAGACAGACAGAGAGACATGTGAGACAGACAGGAGAGACAGGTGAGACAGACAGAGTGACAGGTGAGACAGAGAGACAGACAGAGAGACAGGTGAGACAGAGAGACATGTGAGACAGACAGGAGAGACAGGTGAGACAGACAGAGAGACAGGTGAGACAGACAGAGAGACAGGTGAGACAAAGAGAGGGACAGGTGAGACATCCAGATCACCGACGTCAGGTGAGACAGAGAGACAGACTGTTGAGACAGTGCTTTGGAGAGAGAGACAAAGACAAAGAGACATCCAGACCTCCGGTGAGACAGAGAGACAGGTCAGACATCCAGATCACTAGACCTCAGGTGAGACAGACAGAGAAAACTGTCTGTAAACGTTGCTGTTGTTGTTGTTTGTCTTCAGTACCTGAGTGTGGTGCAGACTCTGGAGTCAGTGGACTGCTCGGTGAGGAGCGCCCCCTACAGGAGGTTCAGACCTGAGGGGCCGGTCCACACCAATGCCAAGCTGTGGTCAGTACCTCAGAACCAGGTCCCCAGGAGTGGAGGGCACCAGCTGGGCATCAGCTGGGCGTAACTCTCCGTCCGACGTAGAACCGAAGGTTAAGACCAAACTAAAGTTATGACGAGTGCACCACTTAGACTTAAGCCCTGTATGCGCTGCGCCCGGGTGTAACTTTTACGCCTAGTACGGAGCAGGCGTGAATCGGAAAGACAGACTAGTATCCATAGTAACGTAAAACAGGCAAGAAGGATATTAACGATGGCAGGGCGTCTTGTTTACATGTTAAACAATGAAAGGGCATTAAGAAGAGAGAGTCGTCCGTGATGGAACCCACTGGACGTCTGTTCAGACGGTGAACTGATGGAGAGGTTTCGGCAGACAAGCCCTTTTTGATTTGATCGAGGAGATCTCCCTCAACTCCAGCACGGATCAGACCCAACCGCTGCGCTCTCCCCAACCTGCAGGTACTGATTGCGCTCAGATCCTACGCGAACGGGACCTTTCAGAATACTGTGGGAGACATGATTAATGTTCATCGCACAACTGCATGTCGGGCTATAAGACGCGTTCCATTGGCGCTCCAGCACCGATTTCTTTCTCCGTCAGTTCCCGCTGCAGCTCTGACAAATCCCTCTTTCTCTTTCGGGGTGTGGCCATTTGGGATTCCCCTCGAGTCGTCGCTGACGCTGTGGGTGAGGGACTTCCCTCTTCTCTGCGGTCCTCTGAGTCTGTAAAATGGTAAAATGGCATTGCTTGGCAACAATTACTGTTTCGCGTGTATTCACGTGGACGCGCATCGTAAGACCAGGCGCAGCTACGCCCGAGACTAGTCAGGCTTGGTGCACTCGGTGTAAATTCGAATCACTACGTCGGACGTAGTTAAGCCCTACTTTTTTACGCCCATCTGGTGCACTCCACTCCAGAACCTCAGAACCAGGTCCTCAGAACCAGGTCCTCAGAATCAGGTCTGAGGGAGTGATTCTCATTCCCTCAGAATCAGGTCTTCAGAACCTCAGAACCAGGTCCTCAGAATCAGGTCATCACTCCCTCAGAATCAGGTCTTCAGAACCTCAGACCCAGGTCCTCAGAACCTCATAATCAGGTCCTCAGAATCAGGTCCTCAGAACCTCACAACCAGGTCCTCAGAACCAGGTCCTCAAGACCTCAGAACCAGGTCCTCAGTACCTCAGACCCAGGTCCTCAGAACCTCATAATCAGGTCTTCAGAATCAGGTCCTCAGAACCTCACAACCAGATCCTCAGAACCAGGTCCTCAAGACCTCAGAACCAGAACCTCAGAAACAGTTATTCAGTACCTCAGAACCAGGTCTTCAGTACCTCAGAACCTGTTCCTCAGAGCCAGGTCCTCAGAACTAGGTCTTCAGTACCTCAGAATCAGTTCCTCAGTACCTCAGAAACCGGTCCTCATAACCAGTTCCTCAGTACCTCAGAACCAGGTCCTCAGAACCATGTCCTCAGAATCAGGTCGTCAGTCCCTCAGAACCAGTTTCTCAGAACCTCAGAATCAGGTCCTCAGTCCCTCAGAACCAGGTCCTCAGAATCAGTTCCTCAGTCCCACAGTACCCCGGACCCAGGTCCTCAGAACCAGGTCCTCAGTCCCTCAGAACCAGGTCCTCAGTACCTCAGCCCCAGGTTCTCAGTACCAGGTCCTCAGAACCAGGTCCTTAGATACCAGGTCCTCAGGGAGTCCTGGACCCTGGTTATGTGGTCCTGGTTTATAAGCAGCTAACTACTTTACCTGGTTTCTCTCTCCACCAGGTGGGACTACGGCTACAAGAGCGTGCTACAGGACCACCGCAGACGGGTCAGAACCTCGTCCTGGTCCAGCATCAAAAAGCACCGTGACAACCTAAAGGCCTACAAGCTGGCCTATAAGAACAAGATCCTGAACCAGAAGCTGGGGGCCGAGGCCGAGAGGACTCTGCAGGTCCCTGAGCGCACCGCTACACAATACACAACACATTGAGACAGGTCCCTGAGCGTGCCGCTACACAATACACAACACATTGAGACAGGTCCCTGAACGCACCGCTACACAATACACAACACATTGAGACAGGTCCCTGAGCTCACCGCTACACAATACACAACACATTGAGACAGGTCCCTGAGCGTGCCGCTACACAATACACAACACATTGAGACAGGTCCCTGAACGCACCGCCACACAATACACAACACAATGAGACAAGTCCCTGAACGCACCGACACACAATACGCAATACATTGAGACATGATAGGTCCCTGAACGCACCACCACATAATACACAGTACATTGAGACAGGTCCCTGAACGCATCGCCACACAATACATTGAGACAGGTCCCTGACCGTACCGCCACACAATATACACACTACAATGAGACAGGTCCCTGAATGCACCGCCACGCAGTACAATGAGACAGGACCCTGAATAAACTGCCAAATAATACACAATACATTGAGACAGGACCCTGAACGCACCGCCACACAATACACTGAGACATGTCCCTGAACGCACCGCCACATAATACACAATATAAGGAGACATGAGAGAACTCCGCAGGTCCCGGAACGCACCGCCACACAATACACAACACATTGAGACATGAGAGAACTCTGCAGGTCCCTGAACGCACCGCCACACAATACACAACACATTGAGACATGAGAGAACTCTGCAGGTCCCTGAACGCACCGCCACACAATACACAACACATTGAGACATGAGAAGTCCCTGAACGCACCACCACATAATACACAGTACATTGAGACAGGTCCCTGAACGCACCGCCACACAATACATTGAGACAGGTCCCTGACCGCACCGCCACACAATACACAGTACAATGAGACAGGTCCCTGAACGCACTGCCATATAATACACAATACATTGAGACAGGTCCCTGAATGCACCGCCACACAATACACACTACATTGAGACATGTCCCTGAACGCACCGCCACATAATACACAATATAAGGAGACATGAGAGAACTCCACAGGTCCCTGAACGCACCACCACACAATACACACTACATGGAGACATGAGAGAACTCCACAGGTTCCTGAACGCACCGCCACACAATACACAACACATTGAGACATGAGAGAACTCTGCAGGTCCCTGAACGCACCGCCACACAATACATTGAGAGATGAGAGAACTCTGCATGTCTCTGAACCGCTCTGAACGCACCGCCACACAATACACAATACAATGAGACAAAAGAGGTCCCTGAATGCATCACCACACAATACACAACACATTGAGACAGGTCCCTGAACGCACCGCCAGACAATACACAACACATTGAGACAGGTCCCTGAACGCACCACCACACAATACACAACACATTGAGACAGGTCCCTGAACGCACCGTGACACAATACACAACACATTGAGAAAGGTCCCTGAACGCTCCGCAACCCAATGCACAACACATTGAGGCAGGTCCCTGAACGCACCACCACACAATACACAGTACATTGAGACATGAGAGAACTCTGCAGGTCCCTGAACGCACCGCCGTGTGTGTGTGTGTGTGTGTGTGTGTGTGTGTGTGTGTGTGTGTGTGTGTGTATACTAACTGACTGACTGACAGGATCTGGAGAAGGATCTGGACGTCTTCAACATAACGCTGACCCGGCAGCAGGCCCACATGGAGGTAACCCTGCTCCCTGACTCCTCTCTGAGTGCACACAGCTGCTCTCTCACCTGTCTGTCACCTGTCTCTCCCCTGTCTGTCACCTGTCTCTCCCCCGTCTCTCACCCGTCTCTCACCTGTCTCTCACCTGTCTCTCCCTTGTCTCTCACCTGTCTCTCACCCGTCTCTCACCTGTCTCTCCCCTGTCTCTCCCTTGTCTCTCCCCTGTCTCTCACCGGTATCTCCCTTGTCTCTCCCCTGTCTCTCACCCGTCTCTCACCCGTCTCTCACCTGTCTCTCACCGGTATCTCCCCTGTCTCTCACCCGTCTCTCACCTGTCTCTCCCCTGTCTCTCACCCGTCTCTCCCCTGTCTCTCACCTGTCTCTCACCCGTCTCTCACCTGTCTCTCCCCTGTCTCTCCCTTGTCTCTCCCCTGTCTCTCCCCTGTCTCTCACCTGTCTCTCCCCCGTCTCTCCCCCGTCTCTCACCTGTCTCTCACCTGTCTCTCCCCCGTCTCTCACCCGTCTCTCCCCTGTCTCTCCCCTGTCTCTCCCCCGTCTCTCACCGGTATCTCCCCTGTCTCTCACCTGTCTCTCACTTGTCTCTCACCTGTCTCTCCCCTGTCTCTCCCCTGTCTCTCACCCGTCTCTCACCCGTCTCTCCCCCGTCTCTCACCGGTATCTCCCCTGTCTCTCACCTGTCTCTCACCTGTCTCTCCCCTGTCTCTCCCCCGTCTCTCACCGGTATCTCCCCCGTCTCTCCCCCGTCTCTCACCGGTATCTCCCCCGTCTCTCCCCTGTCTCTCCCCTGTCTCTCACCCATCTCTCACCCGTCTCTCCCCCGTCTCTCACCGGTATCTCCCCTGTCTCTCCCCCGTCTCTCACCGGTATCTCACCTGTCTCTCCCCTTTCTCTCCCCTGTCCCTCCCCCGTCTCTCCCCCGTCTCTCACCGGTATCTCACCTGTCTCTCACCTGTCTCTCACCTGTCTCTCCCCTGTCTCTCCCCCGTCTCTCACCGGTATCTCCCCCGTCTCTCACCCGTCTCTCACCCGTCTCTCCCCCGTCTCTCACCCGTCTCTCACCGGTATCTCCCCTGTCTCTCACCCGTCTCTCCCCTGTCTCTCCCCCGTCTCTCCCCCGTCTCTCCCCCGTCTCTCACCCGTCTCTCCCCCGTCTCTCACCTGTCTCTCCCCTGTCTCTCACCTGTCTCTCCCCTGTCTCTCCCCCGTCTCTCACCGGTATCTCCCCCGTCTCTCACCGGTATCTCACCCGTCTCTCACCCGTCTCTCCCCTGTCTCTCACCTGTCTCTCCCCTGTCTCTCCCCCGTCTCTCACCGGTATCTCCCCCGTCTCTCACCGGTATCTCCCCTGTCTCTCACCCGTCTCTCACCTGTCTCTCACCCGTCTCTCCCCCGTCTCTCACCTGTCTCTCACCGGTATCTCCCCTGTCTCTCACCCGTCTCTCACCCGTCTCTCCCCTGTCTCTCACCCGTCTCTCCCCCGTCTCTCCCCCGTCTCTCACCGGTATCTCCCCTGTCTCTCCCCCGTCTCTCACCGGTCTCTCCCCTGTCTCTCCCCTGTCTCTCCCCTGTCTCTCCCCCGTCTCGCACCGGTATCTCCCCTGTCTCTCCCCTGTCTGTCAGTTAGACCATTTAACAACATCCTTAATAACTTAATCACTACTGTGACCTGGCCGCTATCACACTACTTATACACATTACACTTAGTTAAAGGACTCTTACTGTACTTACTGTGTGTGTGTGTGTGTGTGTGTGTGTGTGTGTGTGTGTGTGTGTGTGTGTGTGTGTGTGTGTGTGTGTGTGTGTGTGTGTGTGTGTGTGTCAGGTGGTCCGGTCCGGCCAGGCGGGGGGGAAGAAGGCGGCGGGGGTGCAGGTGAAAGGGGGGGGGGTTTCTTCAGCAGCTTCTTCGGGAAGAAGAACAAGAAGGAAGAGCCGGAGGAGAGAGAGGAAGGTGAGACCTTTAGTGACCCGAGAGAAAACCCTTTAGTGACCCGAGAGAAAACCCTTTAGTGACCCGAGAGAAAACCCTTTAGTGACCCGAGAGAAAACCCTTTAGTGACCCGAGAGAAAACCCTTTAGCGACCCGAGAGAAAACCCTTTAGTGACCCGAGAGAAAACCCTTTAGTGACTTTAGCGACCCGAGAGAAAACCCTTTAGCGACCCGAGAGAGAGATAACCCTTTAGTGACCCGAGAGATAACCCTTTAGTGACCCGAGAGATAACCCTTTAGTGACCCGAGAGATAACCCTTTAGTGACCCGAGAGAAAACCCTTTAGCGACCCGAGAGAAAACCCTTTAGCGACCCGAGAGAAAACCCTTTAGTGACCTGATAACCCTTTAGCGACCCGAGAGAAAACCCTTTAGTGACCTGATAACCCTTTAGTGACCCGAGAGAAAACCCTTTAGTGTCCCGATAACCCTTTAGTGACCCGATAACCCTTTAGTGACCCGAGAGAAAACCCTTTAGTGACCCGAGAGAAAACCCTTTAGTGACCCGAGAGAAAACCCTTTAGTGACCTGATAACCCTTTAGTGACCTGATAACCCTTTAGTGACCCGAGAGAAAACCCTTTATTGACCTGATAACCCTTTAGTGACCCGAGAGAAAACCCTTTAGTGACCCGAGAGAAAACCCTTTAGTGACCCGAGAGAAAACCCTTTAGTGACCTGATAACCCTTTAGTGATCCGAGAGAAAACCCTTTAGCGACCTGATAACCCTTTAGTGACCTGAGAGATAACCCTTTAGTGACCCGAGAGATAACCCTTTAGTGACCCGAGAGAAAACCCTTTAGCGACCTGATAACCCTTTAGTGACCCGAGAGAAAACCCTTTAGTGACCCGAGAGATAACCCTTTAGTGACCCGAGAGATAACCCTTTAGTGACCTGAGAGAAAACCCTTTAGTGACCCGAGAGATAACCCTTTAGTGACCCGAGAGATAACCCTTTAGTGACCCGAGAGATAACCCTTTAGTGACCCGAGAGAAAACCCTTTAGTGACCCGAGAGAAAACCCTTTAGTGACCTGATAACCCTTTAGTGACCCGAGAGAAAACCCTTTAGTGACCCGAGAGAAAACCCTTTAGTGAACCCTTTAGTGACCCGAGAGAAAACCCTTTAGTGACCCGAGAGAAAACCCTTTAGTGAACCCTTTAGTGACCCGAGAGAAAACCCTTTAGTGACCCGAGAGAAAACCCTTTAGCGACCCGAGAGAAAACCCTTTAGCGACCCGAGAGAAAACCCTTTAGCGACCCGAGAGATAACCCTTTAGCGACCCGAGAGATAACCCTTTAGTGACCCGAGAGATAACCCTTTAGCGACCCGAGAGAAAACCCTTTAGCGACCCGAGAGAAAACCCTTTAGCGACCCGAGAGAAAACCCTTTAGTGACCTGATAACCCTTTAGCGACCCGAGAGAAAACCCTTTAGTGACCTGATAACCCTTTAGTGACCCGAGAGAAAACCCTTTAGTGACCCGATAACCCTTTAGTGACCCGAGAGAAAACCCTTTAGTGACCCGAGAGAAAACCCTTTAGTGACCCGAGAGAAAACCCTTTAGTGACCTGATAACCCTTTAGTGACCTGATAACCCTTTAGTGACCCGAGAGAAAACCCTTTATTGACCTGATAACCCTTTAGTGACCCGAGAGAAAACCCTTTAGTGACCCGAGAGAAAACCCTTTAGTGACCTGATAACCCTTTAGTGACCCGAGAGAAAACCCTTTAGCGACCTGATAACCCTTTAGTGACCTGAGAGATAACCCTTTAGTGACCCGAGAGATAACCCTTTAGTGACCCGAGAGAAAACCCTTTAGCGACCTGATAACCCTTTAGTGACCCAAGAGAAAACCCTTTAGTGACCCGAGAGATAACCCTTTAGTGACCCGAGAGATAACCCTTTAGTGACCTGAGAGAAAACCCTTTAGTGACCCGAGAGATAACCCTTTAGTGACCCGAGAGATAACCCTTTAGTGACCCGAGAGATAACCCTTTAGTGACCCGAGAGATAACCCTTTAGTGACCCGAGAGAAAACCCTTTAGTGACCCGAGAGAAAACCCTTTAGTGACCTGAGAGAAAACCCTTTAGTGACCCGAGAGAAAACCCTTTAGCGACCTGATAACCCTTTAGTGACCCGAGAGAAAACCCTTTAGTGAACCCTTTAGTGACCCGAGAGAAAACCCTTTAGTGACCCGAGAGAAAACCCTTTAGTGACCCGAGAGAAAACCCTTTAGTGACCCGAGAGAAAACCCTTTAGCGACCTGATAACCCTTTAGCGACCTGATAACCCTTTAGTGACCCGAGAGATAACCCTTTAGCGACCTGATAACCCTTTAGTGACCCGAGAGAAAACCCTTTAGTGACCCGAGAGAAAACCCTTTAGTGACCTGAGAGAAAACCCTTTAGTGACCTGAGAGATAACCCTTTAGCGACCTGATAACCCTTTAGTGACCTGAGAGAAAACCCTTTAGTGACCTGAGAGATAACCCTTTAGCGACCTGATAACCCTTTAGTGACCTGAGAGAAAACCCTTTAGTGACCCGAGAGATAACCCTTTAGCGACCTGATAACCCTTTAGTGACCCGAGAGAAAACCCTTTAGTGACCCGAGAGAAAACCCTTTAGTGACCTGAGAGAAAACCCTTTAGTGACCCGAGAGAAAACCCTTTAGTGACCTGATAACCCTTTAGCGACCTGAGAGATAACCCTTTAGTGACCCGAGAGAAAACCCTTTAGTGACCCGAGAGATAACCCTTTAGCGACCTGCTAACCCTTTAGTGACCCGAGAGAAAACCCTTTAGTGACCCGAGAGAAAACCCTTTAGTGACCCGAGAGAAAACCCTTTAGTGACCTGATAACCCTTTAGTGACCCGAGAGAAAACCCTTTAGTGACCTGATAACCCTTTAGTGACCTGATAACCCTTTAGTGACCTGATAACCCTTTAGTGACTCGAGAGAAAACCCTTTAGTGACCTGATAACCCTTTAGTGACCTGATAACCCTTTAGTGACCCGAGAGAAAACCCTTTAGCGACCTGATAACCCTTTAGTGACCTGAGAGATAACCCTTTAGTGACCCGAGAGAAAACCCTTTAGCGACCTGATAACCCTTTAGTGACCCGAGAGAAAACCCTTTAGTGACCCGAGAGAAAACCCTTTAGTGACCCGAAAGAAAACCCATTAGTGACCCGAGAGAAAACCCTTTAGCGACCTCATAACCCTTTAGTGACCTGAGAGATAACCCTTTAGCGACCTGAGAGATAACCCTGGTCTTTATTCAGGAGGACTCTGTGAATGACAAATGGTTGGTCCCGCCCCTCCCTCTAGTTTCAGGCTCAGGATTGGACGAGCTGATGACGGCGGAGGAGAAGCAGAAGCTGTACACGGCCATCGGGTACAGCGGCAGCTCTCACAGCCTGAACCTGCCCTCACAGGTGAGTTTAGTCTTCACCTTCTTCAGCTGAGGGTTAGGGTCCGAACCCTAACCTACTCCGGGAGCCTGTCCAGCCTCTTGGGCAAACTAAAGGCCCATTTTGAGGGGGCCAGGGGCGGCTGTGACGCGCTGCGGCCGTGCCGGCTGATCTCCGCCTACCGAGGTTGGTTTTGTTCGCCTCCCCCACGTTTTCAATCCCTTCTCTCGAGAGGGGAGCAACGTACGGCAGGCCTTGACACCTAACACAAAAAACGCTATTTATGCAATTAGGTGCAAGGCCTGCCAGAGACTCTATGTGGGGGAGACGCGCAATGAGATCAGCCTCAGAATTAAACAACATCAATATCGAATTAGAGACGGGGACGGCACGAGCGTTTTATACAACCATTTTAAACTCCATGGCCTCCAGAGTGTGCAGTCTATGGGCCTGGAGAGCAGCAGCGGCTGGAGCACGGGCCAGAGGCGAGCGGCGGAGCGGAGGTGGATCCATCGCCTGGGCACCATTGACCCGGGCGGACTAAATGAAAAATATAATTAATGGGTCCGCCTCCCACCACTCAAACATGCTTTAACCTGTGTGATCCGGGGTCTCTCCCCTGCAGACGGGTGATTTGGGCTCCCTTCTCTGCGGGTGTGTCAGCCTGTTTTAATCCGCCCTCCACGTATTTTAGCACTTATACTTATTTATTTATTAATTATTTATAGATCCTCCTCATCTGGACTTTTTATCTTAATGGTGTTCATATTTATGTTTTTATTACTTCTTACATGTTTTATCATTTTAAATGTATGTATGTGTTTTTATCTGAAAATGATCAAGGCCACATGAGGAGGGACGCTTTGATTTGTTTATTTATATTTATTTTAAATTATTTTATCACCCTTTTCGATTTTAATGGTTCTGTTTTTCAGTGACCTCCAGTTCATTATATACGATGTTACTAACCCGGTGTGCCTTCCTTTATTTTATTATGATCAGTTAATTTTAAGACTCCCTTTACTTTTTAAATTCATATCACTGGGGAGAATGTTTTAATTATTTATATTTGTATCATTGCACTTGTGTCTTAACTGCACTTACACCATGCACGGCTTTTACGAATAGAACTTTCACTTTTCACTTTTAAATTGGCCATTTTAGATCCCCCACGCACGCACGCACGCACGCACACACGCACGCACACACACACACACACACACACACACACACACACACACACCACCCTCCAGATCCTGGGACGGGGAGATCTGCTTTTTAGGCATACTCTGCCGCCGTTCCGCGGTCCGGCTCCGCTCTGCGCTCTTTAACCACTCGTCTGAAACGGCCTCGTCCTCACGGAGCTTTGATGACGCTTTAAAAAGGTTTTCATAAGGTTTATGTTTACGGAGGTTTTTAATGTTTTATAAAACACCTATCTACCGAGAGCCAGTGCACCACGCTTTTCCCCCAACCTAACCCGGGTCCGATACACAGCCGAGACACAGCTGGAGATCTCGTCCCTTTATTATAAGATGTATAAAATATGAGACATAACGTTCTCCGGCTCTCGAGAGTTCCCACATCGTGTCTTTACTTCCTCTGAACGTGCAACTGCTCCCGTTGCAATCAAAATGATTCAGGTTCACCGGGAAATAAACACATTTCACAAGAACTGTTTTAGTAGATCAATGAAACTTATATGAGCGTCTTTATCCAAGTGCAACAGGCGATGGTGCCTTGAACCAGTTACCCCCACGGCCTCGACGGTCTCAACGTGGTTCAACCCCTTCAGGACGGGGTCTTCAGGACAAAGCCTTTCTGTCCTGACCTGCTTCGTGACGCCAGGTCTGACAGCTGAGGGATCTGAGCCCACTCCACGTCAGTCATCTTCTTGGTTGGGCTTGGAGATGTTCTGTGGGGTTCAGGCGAGGCGACTGACGGCCACTATCTCTTCTTCTGAAACCAAGCCGTGGTGGACTTCGAGGTGTTCTTGTGATCGTTGACCTGTTGAACGGTCCCACGCGCAGCCTGCTCACAGACGGCATTTCCCCCATCAGCCCGTCCACACTACAGCTTCAAAAGAAGCTTGGAGCTTGGCGTGTCTGAAGCTCGACCAATCACATGAATCTCCCGCCCCTGACACACAAGCAGCGGTTTGATTGGCTAGAGCTTGTACTGGCATATGATTTAATTGGCTTGCGCTGGCTACTCCGGTGTCAGAAGGTGAACATTCAACTTCTGACGCCGGAGATGCCGGAGACGGACCGCTCTGCTACCTACAATTCAGTTCGGCGAAAAGCGAGGCAACATGACGTCACCCCATTCAAAGTGAATGGGCAGACGCGTTGGAAACCGCTTTTGAAGCTGTCGAAGCTGTAGTGTGGACGGGCCGTGAGAGTTCCTGAAACTTCACTGGATCCATCGAGCCCTCCACAGGCTTCACTGCAGGGGGTCCTCTCACTGCAGGGGGTCCTCTCAGCTTCACTGCAGGGGGTCCTCTCACTGCAGGGGGTCCTCTCACTGCAGGGGGTCCTCTCACTGCAGGGGGTCCTCTCTGCTTCACTGCAGGGGGTCCTCTCTGCTTCACTGCAGGGGGTCCTCTCAGCTTCACTGCAGGGGGTCCTCGCAGCTTCACTGCAGGGGGTCCTCAGAGTCCACATTCCACATCGCAGAAACTCCGTTCAAACATCAAAACGTTCAGCTCGGTCGGGAATCGATGGCTATTACTTTTCTCATTCCAGAGATACATCCCATAATGCATCACATTTTTAACATGGAAGTCAATTGAGAAAATCTTCAGACTTCAACAAATCGTTATGCGACTTCAACTGCTAACTGTTCATTCATACTTTCACTCAGAAACCTCATTCCAACTTTAAAATGTTACAAATCTTTCTGACATTATTCGTGTTACACAACTTTTAAATCTGATTCTTACTTTTAGAGATATTAAACATTGTCCTTGGTAAAGAGGTTTTCTTCAGATTTTAACATGAACTAGAGTGCGTGATGTCACAGCTAGAGGGTAGGAAATCTTGAGATTTTCCTTCATATATTTTTTTAAAACTGCCATAATTCCCAAACCCTACATTCCTGAGACATAATTTTTCATGACAAACGTAGGAAAACATCTCGTAGCTTGACAAATTACAAATAATTAAACTAAATGCTTCTTGAGGGCATGAAGTGACAAAAACATTCAACATGCCTCCATTGAAGCCCATTGTAATTTCAGGCTGATATTTCCTCACGGCAGCAGCTGCACACCTTTAGTTAAACTGCCAAAAAGGCCACATTATTAACCCAAAAGTACACAAAAATTACACTTCAGATACTCAACTTCCTTGACAGGCTTCACGTTTTGAAATTTCACAGATATCTGTTACGGTTCTTCCACAAAACGTTCACATGTAAGAGGTTCATCTCTCATTCAGAACAATGGAAACCTGTGATCTCTACACGCCTCGTTAGCTCAACCATAAACACCTGTGTGATGGAACACGATGATGTCATCGCTCCAACACGATGATGTCATCGCTCCACCTGACCTGCTCAGAGCAGCAGACTCCAGGTAGCAGGGTGCCAACAGTCCAGCCGTGAAGACATCTACGGGACAGTTTGGAGATTTCTTCAAATGCCGTTGCCATGGCGACAGACCACTCCCCATGAAACACGATGTCGCTGTAAGTCCAATGGACACGGTCCAATCGTCCCCCAATCTTCACTTGTATATCACCGGTCCATGCCTCAACAGCTCTACGCCAAATCTGAGATCTCACCATATGCCGTTTCCATGGAAACACATCCCTCGCCATAAAACATGATGTCGCTATAACTCCTATGAAAATGTTCAAAACGTGCTCAAACTTCACATGTGTGCCAACAGTCCAGGCATGAAGATATCTACGGGACAGCTACGTCCCCAGCTGACCCAGAAAGCCACGCAGGTTCTGGTCCAGGCTCTCGTCACCTCACGCCTAGACTACTGCAGCTCCCTCTTGCTGGTCTGCCTGCATGTGCCCTCCGACCTCTGCAGCTCATCCAGAATGCAGCGGCTCGTCTGGTCTTCAACCTTCCTGAATGTTCCACACCACGCCGCTCCTCCGCTCCCTCCACTGGCTTCCGGTAACTGCTAGAATCCACTTCCAGACCCTGGTGCTTGCATACCATGCTGCGAATGGATCTGGCCCTCCCTACATCCAGGACATGGTTAAACCGTGCACCCCAGCATGTGCACTCCGCTCTGCATCAGCCAGACGGCTCGCTGCACCCTCGCTGCGAGGGGGACCCAAGTTCCCATCAGGCTGTCCTGGTTCCAAGATGGTGGAATGAGCTCCCATTGACATCAGGACAGCAGAAAGCTCACACACCTTCCAGACTGAAGCTCATCTCTCTCGACTCCACCTCGAGGATAGAACTACTAACAAAGCTCTTATATACTAACAAAGCACTTATATACTAACAAAGGGCTGGTTCCTCTAAAGCCAGCTGAGTAGCACTTGAAATGTTTGGCTCTTTGAAACCTGATGTACTTTATGATTCTGTTTTCTTCAAGGTTGTGTCTTCCTTGTCAAATGTACTTATTGTAAGTCGCTTTGGATAAAAGCGTCAGCTACATGTGATGTGATGTAATGTAATGAAACACGGTTTTCTCATAACTTATGGGGGTGTCATCAAATGCATGGCGACAGATTATTCACCATCAAGTTAGTGCAGAAGTTTGCAGTTCTGCTGCTTTTCCAAGCCTTTTTACTGTCTTTTCTTCTCTCATCACACATGCAAGCCCCCTGTGTTCATGTATCATTTCAATCTCAAGTCTTCACTTTCTTCTCACACATTACATTTCAGCAGTTCAGCGTCAGCTTTTCAGCATAAAGCATTCCCACTAGCCATTTCTTCAGGAATTGCATTCTCTAGTTATGACTGTCACTGTCCGAACCGTAGGGGGTGAAATAATAACTCGTATAATAAACATTATGTGTGTGTGTGTGTGTGTGTGTGTGTGTGTGTGTGTGTATATAGTACGTGGCGGTGGTCCTCAGCTTCCAGCTCTGTAAAACCTCGATCACGGTCAGAGATCAGCCAGACGTCCCTGAGATCCTTAAAGTCGAGATGCTGGACCTCAGCACCAGGATCTCCCAGAGACCCGGAGCCCAGGCATTCAGGTGAGACCCCAATTTTGGACTAAAATTAAATCTATTTTAAATAAATCAGGTAAACATTCTATTAATAAAATAAGAACTGCTGATACAATAATTCATGACCCATTATCTATTGCCCAAATATGTAATCAGCATTTCCCTACTGTATGTTCCACACTGCGATCTGACGACTGGTATTTCTAATAGTAACTCATACTGCAACAGTTCTTTTTCTTTGAAGAAGATTCCCCGCACCACGTTCATAATGCTATCACTGAACTAAAGGTGGAAGGCAGTGCAGGACTCGATGGTGTAGAAAACAGGTTCATAAAACTGGCGTCCCATATTCTCATGTACCACTTGCTGATTGGTTCGACCTGTCTTTGTCCACCTGTGAGTTGCCGACTATTTGGAAATGTGCACGCATCACTCCACGGCATAAAGGTGGTGATTTACTTGATACAAATACTTACAGACCAATCTCTATAATCTGCTCTATTTCCAAAGTTTTGGAGAAAATAATTTATAATCAACGGTCACATTATCTCAATACTTATAATATTTTATCTCCGGTTCAATCTGGCTTCAGGCCTAATCACTCCACAACAACTGCCCTACTTACATTTACGAGTGACTTATACTCTGCTGCAGATGATGGTGAACTCACAGGCGCCATTTTTATTGACTTGACAAAATCGTTATCGTTGATCGATATCTGCTCTTGGATAAACTTCACGGCGTTGGCCTTTCTAATAATACAGTGTTATGGTTTAACTCGTACCTTCACAGTAGAAAGCAATGTGTCGTTGTTAATGGAAAACAGTCTGACCTGTTGATCCAACAAAAGGGTGTACCCCAAGGATCAACTCTGGGCCCACTTCTGTTCTCTATTTACATAAATGATTTCTCTTCTTGTCTCATTCATTGTTGTACTCACCTTTATGCTGATAACACTGTCATATATACATCCAAATCAGATTTTTCACAAATTCAGATCTCTCTCTGCATACAGTTGATAGCTTTAATTATCTTGGTGTATGGCTCGACTCTGAACTTTCATTTAAACTACATATAAAGCATGTAATACAAAAAGTCAATTACGGAGTCAGTGTTTTACACCGCTCTCGCAATTGTTTTACTTTTTAATAAGAGACCTTTAACTCGGTACATAATGCACTTTGTTTCCTCAGGGTGGAGGCGGGGCTTCAGAAATGGTTTGTTACTGGTCTCCAGCAGGGGGGGGTGGTCCCCTCTCTGATGTCATCAGTCAGCGACTCATCCTCCTCTCTGCTCACTCTGGAGTTCGAGGTGAATCCAGAGAGCAGCAAGGCAGACCAGCTGCTGAGGGTCCGATCCCAGAGCGTCAAGATCCTGTACGACGCTGTGAGTGCTTCCTGTTCCCTGCTTCCTGTTTCCTGGTTAATCTCTCTTCAGATCACTTCATGTTTCCTCCTTCCTCCTTCCTGTTTCCTCCTTCCTGTTTCCTGGTTAATCTCTCTTCAGATCACTTCATGTTTCCTCCTTCCTCCTTCCTGCTTCCTGTTTCCTGTTTCCTGGTTAATCTCTCTTCAGATCACTTCCTGTTTCCTCCTTCCTGCTTCCTGTTTCCTGCTTCCTGGTTTATCTCTGTCACTACCCGATCGGTCCCCCTGCCCGATCTGCAATGTGCATGTGCGAGATGGTCCGCCATATTGGACAACTCCGTACGGCAACCCAAGATGGACACTTGACACAGTGGCTTTTGGCAAAGCTGAGAGAGAGAGAGAGAGAGAGAGAGAGAGAGAGAGGAGAGAGAGAGAGAGAGAGAGAGAGAGAGAGAGAGAGAGAGAGAGAGAGAGAGAGAGAGAGAGAGAGAGAGAGAGAGAGAGAGAGAGAGAGAGAGAGAGAGAGAGAGAGAGAGAGAGAGAGAGAGAGAGAGAGAGAGAGAGAGAGAGAGAGAGAGAGAGAGAGAGAGATCTTTTATTTGGGTTCAGCACGTCGTCAGAATAAGTGAGAAATGGATGTAACTTCTGTTAGACAGCCATATGCCATACATTGCTGCATACATTCACAGTAAATATGTATTCAGTATGATAGCTGTCTAACAGAAGTTCACGTTGTAACAACAATAACTCATCTCTCTCGAGTTTTATTTTTCAGCTTTGCCAAAAGCCACTGTGTCAAGTGTCCATCTTGGGTTGCCGTCCGGAGTTGTCCAATATGGCGGACCATCTCGCACATGCACAGTACCACACGGGCAGGGGGACCGATCGGGTAGTGACAATCTCTCTTCAGATCACTTCCTGTTCCTGTCTCCTGTTTCCTCTCTCTTCAGATCACTTCCTGCTTCCTGTTTCCTGTTCCTGATGTGTTTCCTGTTTCCTCCCTGCAGCTGACGGTGAACAGCATGGTGGATTTCTTTAAGACGGGGAAAGCAGTGGACCTGGAGCTGCTGACCTCGGCCACGCTGTCCAAACTGGAGGAGATCAAAGAGAAGACGGCCACAGGTGCGTTGGATTTCTTATTCATTATATTAGGGTTAGGGTGCGTTTGATTAATTCATCAGTGTGTGTGTGTGTGTGTGTGTGTGTGTGTGTGTGTGTGTGTGTGTGTGTGTGTGTGTGTGTGTGTGTGTGTGTGTGTGTGTGTGTGTGTGTGGTGTGTGTGTGTGTGTGTGTGTGTGTGTGTGTGTGTGTGTGTGTGTGTGTGTGTGTGTGTGTGTGTGTGTGTGTGTGTGTGTGTGTGTGTGTGTGTGTGTGTGTGTGCAGGTCTTTCCCACATCATAAAGACCAGGAAGGTTCTGGATCTGAGGATAGACCTGCAGCCCTCCTTCCTGCTGCTGCCTCAGTCCGGATTCTACTGCGAGACCTCTGACATCCTCATCGTGGACTTCGGCAGCTTACAGGTCACTTCCTGTTTCACATCTTGTATGTAGTCAAATTGTGAGTTTAGCTCAGGAAGGTTCCTAACGGAGTGTCCTGGAGTATGTGATCTGCAGCCATGATAAGAGCTGATTCTCTAGATGAGAAGAAAGGAGCTTCAATACCTCCTTTAGGAACAGACAGGAGAACATGCTGTCCATAATGTCTTTCAGCATAATTTACCATTGTTGTTCTATTTCAGTTCCTCATGAAGAGTCTATATTTCATTAATGTCCACCTCCATAAAGCAAAGAATAGGGTTCTTCTGCCCATATTTTGACTGTGTGTGGTGTGTTGTGTGTGTGTGGTGTGTGTGTGTGTGTGTGTGTGTCTGTGTCGTGTGTGTGTGTGTGTGTGTGGTGTGTGTAGTTGAACAGCATGGAGCAGTGCGCCCCCCCCCTCCTCCTCTCTGGAGGAGATCATGGATCGAGCCTACGAGAAATACAACCTGGAGCTACGACGAGTCCAGGTGCTCTACTGCAGAGCAGGTACACACACACACACACACACTTGTGTTATTGTTTTATAAACTCAAGACTCACCTTTTTAAATGTGGCTTCTTACTGAAATGTGTTTTGTTCCTTAATATGATTTATAATTGTATTCCTCTTTCTTTGTTGGTATTACATTAACAGCTTTGGGTTCCTCTGGTTATTACCGGGTAGATAGTTGTGTTTTTATTTTCTGTAAATTGACTGTGTCTGGTTCATGAAGAGTTTCTGCATGAAAGTTCTAAATAAAGTTTCTCTCCTGCAGGCGAGGACTGGGCGTCTGCGCGGCTGCAGGCCTCCTCCCAGCTGCACCTCCTGCAGCCGTTGGACTTCAGCCTGCAGCTGGCCAAGAGCATGGTGGACCGGGACGCCCGCATGCCCAGGTGAGAGAGTCCTACCTGTGCACAGGTGCAGACCACCCCCACCTGTAGTTCATTGTTCACTCTGTGTTCAGGTTCAAGGTCTCGGGGGAGCTGCCGCTGTTGCACCTGAAGATCTCAGACAGGAATATCCACGGCCTCCTGGACCTGGTGGACAGCATCCCCCTCCCCAACATGGGCTCGCCTGCCTCCACCCCCACAGAGAAGGTGCACTTGGTACGGTCCGTTCCCCCGGAGGTTAGGGGACGTTTTGGGAGTTTGGGAAAGGTTTGGAGGAAGATTAGAGGAAGTCAAAAGAAAGTTTAGAGGAAGTTTAGATGAAGTCAAAGGGAAGTTAAAAGGAAGTTTAGAGAAAGTCAAAAGGAAGTTTAGAGAAAGTCAAAAGGAAGTTTAGAGAAAGATTGGAAGAAGTTTAGAGGAAGTTTAGAGGAAGTCAAAAGGAAATTTAGAGAAGTCAAAAGAAAGTTTAGAGGAAGATTAGAAGAAGTTTAGAGGAAGTCAAAAGGAAATTTAGAGAAAGTCAAAAGGAAATTTAGAGAAGTCAAAAGAAAGTTTAGAGGAAGTCAAAAGGAAGTTTAGAGAAAGTCAAAAGGAAATTTAGAGAAGTCAAAAGAAAGTTTAGAGAAAGTCAAAAGGAAGTTTAGAGAAAGTCAAAAGGAAGTTTAGAGAAAGTCAAAAGAAAGTTTAGAGAAAGTCAAAAGGAAGTTTAGAAGTTTAGAGAAAGTCAAAAAGAAGTTTAGAGGAAGATTAGAATAAGTTTAATGGAAGTTTGGAAAAAAATCAGAGGAAGATTAGGGGAAGTTTGGAGGAAGTCAAAAAGAAGTTTAGAGGAAGATTAGAAGGAGTTTGGAAGAAAATCAGAGGAAGATTAGGGTAAGTTTGGAGGACGTCAAAAGGAAGTTTAGAGGAAGATTAGAAGAAGTTTGGAGGAAGTTTTGAAGAAAAACAGGAAGTTTAGAGAAAGTCAAAAGGAAGTTTAGAGGAAGTTTGGAAGAAAATCAGAGGAAGATTATGGGAAGTTTGGAGGAAGTCTGGTGGAAGTTTTGAAGAAAAACAGGAAGTTTAGAGAAAGTCTGGAGGAAGATTAGAGGAAAACAGAGGAAGATTAGAGGAAGTTTGGAGGACAATTAGAGGAAGTCAAAAATGAAGTTTAGAGAAACTCAAAAGGAAGTTTAGAGGAAGTCAAAAGTAAATTTAGAGAAGTCAAAAGAAAGTTTAGAGAAAGTCAAAAGGAAGTTCAGTGGAAGTTTGGAATAAGATTAGAAGATGTTTGGAGGAAGATTAGAGGAAATCAAAAGGAAGTTTAGAGAAAGTCAAAAGGAAGTTTAGAGGAAGTCAAAAGGAAGTTTAGAGAAAGTCAAAAAGGAGTATAGAGAAAGTCAAAAGGAAGTTTAGAGAAAGTCAAAAGGAAGTTTAGATGAAGTTTTGAAGAAAATCAGAGGAAGTTTAGAAGAAGATTCGAGGAAGTTTTGAAGATAATCAGAGGAAGTTAAGAAGAAGTCAAAATGAAGTTTAGAGAAAGTCAAAAGGAAGTATAGAGAAAGTCAAAAGGAAGTTTAGAGAAAGTCAAAAGGAAGATTAGAAGAAGTTTAATGGAAGTTTGGAGGAAGTCAAAAGGAAGTTTGGAGGAAGTAAAAGGTTTGAAGGAAAAACAGGAAGATTAGAGGAAGTTTTGAAGAAAAACAGAGGAAGATTAGAGGAAGTTTGGAATAAGATTAGAGGAAGTTTGTAGGAAGATTAGAGGAAGTCAAAAGGAAGTTTAGAAGAAGTTTGGAGGAGGTTTTGAAGAAAAACAGGAAGTTTAGAGGAAGTTTGCAAGTAGATTAGAAGAAGTTTGGAGGAAGATTAGAAGAAGTTTGGAGGAAGTCAAAAGGAAGTTTAGAGAAAGTCAAAAGGAAGTTTAGGGGAAGTCAAAAGGAAATTTAGAGAAAGTAAAAAATAAGTTTAGGGGAAGTCAAAAAGAAATTTAGAGAAAGTCAAAAGGTAGTTTAGAGAAAGTCAAAAGGAAGTTTAGAGAAAGTCAAAAGAAAGATTGGAGGAATTTTGAAATAAGATTAGAAGAAGTTTGGAGGAAGTTCAGAGGAATTCAAAAGGAAGTTTAGAGAAAGTCAAAAGGAAGTTTAGAGGAAGTCAAAAGGAAGTTTAGAAGAAGTCAAAAGGAAGTTTTGAGAAAGTCAAAAGGAAGTTTAGAAGAAGTTTGGAGGAAATTTAGAGGAAGTTTGGAAGAAAATCAGAGGAAGTTTAGAGAAAGTCAAAAGGAAGATTGGAGGAAGTTAAGGGGAAATTTGGAGGAAGATTAGAGGAGGTTTAGAGGAAGTCAAAAATAAGTTTAGAGGAAGATTAGAAGAAGTTTTGAAGAAAAACAGGAAGTTTAGAGGAAGTTTGCAGGTAGATAAGAAGAAGTTTAATGGATTTTTAGGAGGAAATGTAGAGAAAGTCAAAGGGAAGTTTAGAGAAAGTCAAAAGGAAATTTAGAGAAAGTCAAAAGGAAGTTTAGGGAAGTTTGGAGAAAGTCAAAAGGAAGTTTAGAGAAAGTCAAAAGGAAGTTTGGAGAAAGTCAAGAGGAAGTTTAGAGTTAGATTAGAAGAAGTTTGGAGGACGTTTTGAAGAAAAACAGAGGAAGTTTAGAGGAAGTATAATGGAAGTTTGGAGGACGATTAGAGGAAGTCAAAAAAAAAGTTTAGAAGAAGTTTAGAGGAAGTCAAAAGAACATTTAGATAAAGTCAAAAGGATGTTTAGATAAAGTCAAAAGGATGTTTAGAGTAAAAGGTTTTAGAGAAAGTTTGGAGGAAGTATAATGGAAGTCAAAAGGAAGTTTAGAGAAAGTCAAAAGGAAGTTTAGAGGAAGTGTAATGGAAGTTTAGAGAGTCAAAAGGAAGTTTGGAGGAAGTTTAGAGAAAGTCAAAAGGGAGTTTAGAGGAAGTTTGCAGGAAGTCAAAAGGAAGTTTAGAGAAAGTCAAAAGGAAGTTTGGAGGATGTTTAGAGAAAGTCAAAAGGAAGTTTAGAGGAAGTTCAGACAAAGTCAAAATGGAGTTTAGAGAAGTCAAAAGAAAGTTTAGAGAAAGTCAAAAGGAAGTTTAGAGAAAGTCAAAAGGAAGTTTGGAGGAAGTTTAGAGAAAGTCAAAAGGGAGTTTAGAGGAAGTCAAAAGGAAGTTTAGAGAAAGTCAAAAGGAAGTTCAGAGAAAGTCAAAAGGGAGTTTAGAGAAGTCAAAAGAAAGTTTAGAGAAAGTCAAAAGGAAGTTTAGAGGGAGTCAAAAAGAAGTTTAGAGGAAGATTAGAATAAGTTTAATGGAAGTTTGGAAGAAAATCAGAGGAAGATTAGGGGAAGTTTGGAGGAAGTCAAAAGGAAGTTTAGAGGAAGATTAGAAGAAAATCAGAGGAAGATTAGGGGAAGTCTGGAGGAAGTTTAGAGGAAGTCAAAAGGAAGTTTTGAGAAAGTCAAAAGGAAATTTAGAGGAAGTCAAAAGAAAGTTTAGAGGAAGTTTGGAGAAAGTCAAAAGGAAGTTTGGAGGAAGTCAAAAGGAAGTTTAGAGAAAGTCAAAAGGAAGTTTAGAGAAAGTCAAAAGGAAATTTAGAGAAAGTCAAAAGGAAGTTAAGAGGAAGTTTAGAGTTAGATTAAAAGAAGTTTGGAGGACGTTTTGAAGAAAAACAGAGGAAGTATAATGGAAGTTTGGAGGACGATTAGAGGAAGTCTAAAGAAAGTTTAGAAGAAGTTTGGAGGAAGTCAAAAGGATGTTTAGATAAAGTCAAAAGGAAGTTTAGAGAAAATCAAAAGGAAATTTAGAGAAAGTCAAAAGGAAGTTTAGAGTTAGATTAGAAGAAGTTTGGAGGATGTTTTGAAGAAAAACAGAGGAAGTTTGGAGGACGATTAGAGGAAGTCAAAAGAAAGTTTAGAAGAAGTCAAAAGGAAATTCAGAGAAAGTCAAAAGGATGTTTAGAGAAAGTTTGGAGGAAGTGTAATGGAAGTCAAAAGGAAGTTTAGAAAAGTCAAAAGGAAGTTTGGAGGAGTTTAGAGAAAGTCAAAAGGGAGTTTAGAGGAAGTTTGCAGGAAGTCAAAAGGAAGTTTAGAGAAAGTCAAAAGAAAGTTTGGAGGAAGTTTAGAGAAAGTCAAAAGGGAGTTTAGAGGAAGTTTGCAGGAAGTCAAAAGGAAGTTTAGAGAAAGTCAAAAGGAAGTTTGGAGGAAGTTCAGAGAAAGTCAAAAGGGAGTTTAGAGAAGTCAAAAGAAAGTTTAGAGAAAGTCAAAAAGAAGTTTAGAGAAAGTCAAAAGGAAGTTTAGAGAAAGTCAAAAGGGAGTTTAGAGGAAGTTTGCAGGAAGTCAAAAGGAAGTTTAGAGAAAGTCAAAAGGGAGTCAAAAGAAAGTTTAGAGAAAGTCAAAAGGAAGTTTAGAGGAAGTCAAAAAGAAGTTTAGAGGAAGATTAGAATAAGTTTAATGGAAGTTTGGAAGAAAATCAGAGGAAGATTAGGGGAAGTTTGGAGAAGTCAAAAGGAAGTTTAGAGGAGATTAGAAGAAGTTTGGAGGAAGATTAGGGGAAGTCTGGAGGAAGTTTAGAGGAAGTTTTGAAGAAAAACAGGAAGTTTAGAGAAAGTCAAAAGGAAGTTTAGAGGAAGTTTGGAAGAAAATCAGAGGAAGATTAGGGGAAGTTTTGAGGAAGTCTGGTGGAAGTTTTGAAGAAAAACAGAGGAAGTCTGGAGGAAGATTAGAGGAAAACAGAGGAAGATTAGAGGAAGTTTGGAGGACAATTAGAGGAAGTTAAGAGGAAGTCAAAAATGAAGTTTAGAGAAAGTCAAAAGGAAGTTTAGAGAAAGTCAAAAGGAAATTTAGAGAAAGTCAAAAGGAAGTTAAGAGGAAGTTTAGAGTTAGATTAAAAGAAGTTTGGAGGACATTTTGAAGAAAAACAGAGGAAGTTTAGAGGAAGTATAATGGAAGTTTGGAGGACGATTAGAGGAAGTCTAAAGAAAGTTTAGAAGAAGTTTGGAGGAAGTCAAAAGGATGTTTAGATAAAGTCAAAAGGAAGTTTAGAGAAAATCAAAAGGAAATTTAGAGAAAGTCAAAAGGAAGTTAAGAGGAAGTTTAGAGTTAGATTAGAAGAAGTTTGGAGGATGTTTTGAAGAAAAACAGAGGAAGTTTAGAGGAAGTTTGGAGGATGATTAGAGGAAGTCAAAAGAAAGTTTAGAAGAAGTTTGGAGGAAGTCAAAAGGAAATTCAGAGAAAGTCAAAAGGATGTTTAGATAAAGTCAAAAAGAAGTTTAGGAAAGTCAAAAGGAAGTTTAGAGGAAGTTTGGAATAAGATTAGAAGACGTTTGGAGGAAGATTAGAGGAAATCAAAATGAAGTTTAGAGAAAGTCAAAAGGAAGTTTGGAGGAAATCAAAAGGAAGTTTGGTGAAAGTCAAAAGGAAGTTTAGAGAAAGTCAAAAGGAAGTTTAGAGAAAGTCAAAAAGGAGTATAGAGAAAGTCAAAAGGAAGTTTAGAAGAAAATCAGAGGAAGTTTAGAAGAAGATTCGAGGAAGTTTTGAAGATAATCAGAGGAAGTTAAGAAGAAGTCAAAAATGAAGTTTAGAGAAAGTCAAAAGGAAGTATAGATAAAGTCAAAAGGAAGTTTAGAGAAAGTTAAAAGGAAGATTAGAAGAAGTTAAATGGAAGTTTGGAGGAAATTTAGAGGAAGTTTGGAAGAAAATCAGAGGAAGATTAGGGGAAGTTTGGAGGAAGTCAAAAGGAAGTTTTGAAGAAAAACAGAGGAAGATTAGAGGAAGTCAAAAGGAAGTTAAGAAGAAGTTTGGAGGAGGTTTTGAAGAAAAACAGGAAGTTTAGAGGAAGTTTGCAGGTAGATTAGAAGAAGTTTGGAGGAAGTCAAAAGGAAGTTTAGGGGAAGTTAAGAGGAAGTCAAAAGGAAATTTAGAGAAAGTCAAAAAGAAGTTTAGGGGAAGTTAAGAGGAAGTCAAAAAGAAATTTAGAGAAAGTTAAAAGGAAGTTTAGAGAAAGTCAAAAGGATGTTTAGAGAAAGTCAAAAGAAAGATTGGATGAATTTTGAAATAAGATTAGAAGAAGTTTGGAGGATGTTTGGAAGAAAATCAGAGGAAGTTTAGAGAAAGTCAAAAGGAAGATTAAAGGAAGTTAAGGGGAAATTTGGAGGAAGATTAGAGGAAGTCAAAAAGAAGTTTAGAGGAAGATTAGAAGAAAAACAGGAAGTTTAGAGGAAGTTTGCAGGTAGATTAGAAGAAGTTTGCAGGAAGTTTAGAATAAGATTATAAGAAGTTTGGAGGACAATTAGAGGAAGTTAAGGGGAAATTTGGAGGAAGTTAAGAGGAAGTCAAAAGGAAGATTAGAAGAAGTTTGGAGGAATTTTTGAAGAAAAACAGGAAGTTTAGAGGAAGTTTGGAATAAGATTAGAAGAAGTTTTGGAGGATGTTTAGAGAAAGTCAAAAGCAAGTTTAGAGGTAGATTAGAAGAAGTGTAATGGAAGTTTGCAGGAAGATTAGAAGAAGTTTGGAGGACGTTTGGAGAAAATGTAGAGAAAGTCAAAAGGAATTTTAGAGGCAGTCAAAAGGAAATTTAGAGAAAGTCAAAAGGAAATGTAGAGAAAGTCAAAAGGAAGTTTAGAGAATGTCAAAATGAAATTTGTAGAAAGTCAAAAGGAAGTTTGGAGAAAGTCAAGAGGAAGTTTGGAGAAAGTCAAAAGGAAGTTTAGAGAAAGTCAAAAGGAAGTTTAAAGTTAGATTAGAAGAAGTTTGGAGGACGTTTTGAAGAAAAACAGAGGAATTTTAGAGGAAGTTTGGAGGACGATTAGAGGAAGTCAAAAGAAAGTTTAGAAGAAGTTTGGAGGAAGTCAAAAGGAAATTTAGAGAAAGTCAAAAGGATGTTTAGATAAAGTCAAAAGGAAATTTAGAGAAAGTCAAAAGGATGTTTAGAGAAAGTTTGGAGGAAGTGTAATGGAAGTCAAAAGGACATTTAGAGAAAGTCAAAAGGAAGTTTAGAGGAAGTGTAATGGAAGTCAAAAGGATGTTTAGAGAAAGTCAAAAGGAAGTTTGGAGGAAGTTTAGAGAAAGTCAAAAGGGAGTTTAGAGGAAGTTTGCAGGAAGTCAAAAGGAAGTTTAGAGAAAGTCAAAAGGAAGTTTGGAGGAAGTTTAGAGAAAGTCAAAAGGGAGTTTAGAGGCAGTTTGCAGGAAGTCAAAAGGAAGTTTAGAGAAAGTCAAAAGGAAGTTTGAAGGAAGTTCAGAGAAAGTCAAAAGGGAGTTTAGAGAAGTCAAAAGAAAGTTTAGAGAAAGTCAAAAGGAAGTTTAGAGGAAGTCAAAAAGAAGTTTAGAGGAA
Organism: Champsocephalus esox; assembly: GCA_036324585.1. Taxonomy (NCBI): domain Eukaryota; kingdom Metazoa; phylum Chordata; class Actinopteri; order Perciformes; family Channichthyidae; genus Champsocephalus; species Champsocephalus esox. Next base: position 261,225 of record CM070479.1, read on the forward strand.
GATTAGAATAAGTTTAGAGAAAGTCAGAATAGGAAGTCAAAAGAAGTTTAGAGGAAGATTAGAATAAGTTTAATGGAAGTTTGGAAGAAAATCAGAGGAAGATTAAGGGAAGTTTGGAGGAAGATTAGAAGAAGTTTGGAAGAAAATCAGAGGAAGATTAGGGGAAGTCAAAAGGAAGTTTAGAGGAAGTTTTGAAGAAAAACAAAAGGAAGTTTAGAGGAAGTTTGGAAGAAAATCAGAGGAAGATTAGGGGAAGTTTTGAAGAAAAACAGAGGAAGTTAAGAGGAAGTCAAAAATGAAGTTTAGAGAAAGTCAAAAGGAAGTTTAGAGGAAGTCAAAAGGAAATTTAGGAAAGTCAAAAGGAAGTTTAGAGGAAGTTTGGAATAAGATTAGAAGACGTTTGGAGGAAGATTAGAGGAAATCAAAATGAAGTTTAGAGGAAATCAAAAGGAAGTTTGGTGAAAGTCAAAAGGAAGTTTAGAGAAAGTCAAAAGGAAGTATAGAGAAAGTCAAAAGGAAGTTTAGAGAAAGTTAAAAGGAAGATTAGAAGAAGTTAAATGGAAGTTTGGAGGAAGTTTGGAAGAAAATCAGAGGAAGATTAGGGGAAGTTTGGAGGAAGTCAAAAGGAAGTTTTGAAGAAAAACAGAGGAAGATTAGAGGAAGTCAAAAGGAAGTTAAGAAGAAGTTTGGAGGAGGTTTTGAAGAAAAACAGGAAGTTTAGAGGAAGTTTGCAGGTAGATTAGAAGAAGTTTGGAGGAAGTTTAGAGAAAGTCAAAAGGAAGTTTAGGGGAAGTTAAGAGGAAATCAAAAGGAAATTTAGAGAAAGTCAAAAAGAAGTTTAGGGGAAGTTAAGAGGAAGTCAAAAAGAAATTTAGAGAAAGTTAAAAGGAAGTTTAGAGAAAGTCAAAAGGATGTTTAGAGAAAGTCAAAAGAAAGATTGGAGGAATTTTGAAATAAGATTAGAAGAAATGGAGGAAATCAAAAGGAAGTTTAGAGAAAGTCAAAAGGAAGTTTAGAAAAAGTCAAAAGGAAGTTTAGAGAAATTCAAAAGGAAGTTTAGAGAAATTTTGAAATAAGATTAGAAGAAATGGAGGAAATCAAAAGGAAGTTTAGAGAAAGTCAAAAGGAAGTTTAGAAAAAGTCAAAAGGAAGTTTAGAGAAATTCAAAAGGAAGTTTAGAGGAAGTCAAAAGGAAGTTTAGAAGAAGTCAAAAGGAAGATTAGAAGAAGTTTGGAGGAAATTTAGAGGAAGTTTGGAAGAAAATCAGAGGAAGTTTAGAGAAAGTCAAAAGGAAGATTGGAGGAAGTTAAGGGGAAATTTGGAGGAAGTTAAGAGGAAGTCAAAAAGAAGTTTAGAGGAAGATTAGAAGAAAAACAGGAAGTTTAGAGGAAGTTTGCAGGTAGATTAGAAGAAGTTTGCAGGAAGTTTAGAATAAGAAAATCAGAGGAAGTTTAGAGAAAGTCAAAAGGAAGATTGGAGGAAGTTAAGGGGAAATTTGGAGGAAGTTAAGAGGAAGTCAAAAAGAAGTTTAGAGGAAGATTAGAAGAAAAACAGGAAGTTTAGAGGAAGTTTGCAGGTAGATTAGAAGAAGTTTGCAGGAAGTTTAGAATAAGATTATAAGAAGTTTGGAGGACAATTAGAGGAAGTTAAGGGGAAATTTGGAGGAAGTTAAGAGGAAGTCAAAAGGAAGATTAGAAGAAGTTTGGAGGAAGTTTTGAAGAAAAACAGGAAGTTTAGAGGAAGTTTGGAATAAGATTTGAAGAAGTTTTGGAGGATGTTTAGAGAAAGTCAAAAGCAAGTTTAGAGGTAGATTAGAAGAAGTGTAATGGAAGTTTGCAGGAAGATTAGAAGAAGTTTGGAGGACGTTTGGAGCAAATGTAGAGAAAGTCAAAAGGAAGTTTAGAGAAAGTCAAAAGGAAGTTTAGAGAAAGTCAAAAGGAAATTTAGAGAAAGTCAAAAGGAAGTTTAGAGGAAGTTTGGAGAAAGTCAAAAGGAAGTTTAGAGAAAGTCAAAAAGAAGTTTAAAGTTAGATTAGAAGAAGTTTGGAGGACCTTTTGAAGAAAAACAGGAAGTTTAGAGGAAGTGTAATGGAAGTTTGGAGGATGATTAGAGGAAGTCAAAAGGAAGTTTAGAAGAAGTTTGGAGGAAGTTTAGAGGAAGTTGATATTAAGATTAGAGGAGGTTTGGGAGATGTTTGGTTGGGGTTATTGATCGATGATTGACGTGGGAATGATGTCTCTGTGTTGCTGTTTTCCCACTTTAGGGGCCGTCCTATGGGAGAGCGTCAGTAATCAATCTGCCCCCCCCACTCCTGTACCCTATGGAGGCAGGTGAGTGCTGCCCCCCTTCTTAATAAAACATGAACTCCTATTCTTTTATAAATGCTATTATGGTCTGAACCTGTTACTCTGATCAGACTCAGACGACTCCAGCGGGAAGTCTTCCGACGAGGATCTGCAGCGCTCGGCTCAGGAGGAAATCACCGAGCTGTACTTCAAGTTCGAGGTCAAAGAGGTGCGTTTTCAACATTCATCCTCTGTGGTGTGTTCAGGTGCTGCTGTGTATCTGTTTACATTCATCCTCTATGGTGTGTTCAGGTGCTGCTGTGTATAGTGTTTCCATTCATCCTCTGTGGTGTGTTCAGGTGCTGCTGTGTATAGTCTTTACATTGTTCCTGTGTGGTGCGTTCAGGTGCTGTTTGAGATGCTGCGGGAGCAGAGCATGGTGTTGTCCCTCAGTGTGTGTGAGCTCGGGGCAGAGGGCAGGAGGCGGAGTTTCGACCTGAGCGTCACGGCGTTCCTGCGCCGCGTCGCCCTCGACTTCTGCGACCTGCCAGGTGAGAAGAGTTACCTGTTGTTTACAGTGATGTTTACAGAGTTACTGTTAACCTGTTGTTTACAGAGTTACCGTTAACCTGTTGTTTACAGGGATGTTTATAGAGTTAACCTGTTGTTTACATGGATGTTTACAGAGTTACCGTTAACCTGTTGTTTACAGGGATGTTTATAGAGTTAACCTTTTGTTTACAGGGATGTTGTTGTTTACAGTGATGCTCAGAGTTACAGAAGTAACATGTTTTTAATGAGCTGTTTCCTCTCCAGACGGCAGGGAGCCTCTCCACCTGGTCCGGTCCTCCGAGACCCAGAACTCAGACCTGCTGAAGGTGGACTTCATCAAGGTGAGCCCAGACACCTGGGGCCTGTACTACGAAGCTGATTCAACCGAACCTGGATATGTTTGAGTTAGCCGGTTGGCCTAATCCAAAACATACGCGCTCTTGCTAAGCGGTCCTACGACGCGGGTTATCAAGTGGATCGCTCAAGCCAGCCGTGTCCTATCTAGTTAGGTGCACGTTCACATGAGAGGGGTGGTATTTGGAGCATTCGACCAATCACAGACATGGAGAAGCATACTGACAGCGCAGCGTCATACTTCCTGAATGAAAAGTGAACTATAATATTAGACAAATATGAAGAAGTTAAACTTTAAACATCCATGACTTAAACACTTGATCAGGATCAAAGCCACAGAGCTGCAGCTGCAAGGTGAATACAGCTGGCAAAAGAAAAAGCGTTTGAATGCGTACATTAACAGGTTTATGATATCATTGCCCCGTCTAAGACACGATCTGACTTTCATTACATTTGTCTCGAGTGTTTTATCAACTTAATGTGTTGCTTAAAATAATACTTCTGCATACAGTATGTGACGCTGTGAGTGTTGCACGGCCAGATACGGCTCAGTGACTCAGATCAGGAGATATGTGATACATTATGAAGTGATGTGCCGCGGACTGTACTTAATGTACTCTGATCCGGGTACTGATGTTGAGGCGGATATTTAAGTGCTTTATTAACGCTAATGTTATAACAGTCAGACTGCTCTGAAGATGGAGGTGATATTCTGTTCATGTTCTCGTTCACGCAGTCGGTGATTTCTGCCGGCCGTCTTTCCTTTCTCCTGTGATATGACTTGATCGCTTTAAACTCCGCACACTGAGCTCTGATTGGTCAGCAGGCAGTGCTTTCACTGAGTTGAGCTCTTAGCCTGCAACCTAACCTGCTCCCGACCAAGTTAGCCGCTAAGCATAAGTTACCATGGAGATCTAGCCGCTAAAAAGAGAACCAGCTTCGTAGGACCAGAAAGCCCGAGTTTTCCCTGAATTTAGCCGCTAAGCAAAAATCCTGCTTCGTAGTATACCCCCCTGCTCAAGAAGTTCCACATGAAACATAAAAACATAAATAGAACAACAAAAGGACATCATGCAGCTCATTTACATAATTATCTACATAAACAGGTACCAATAGCTTCCGATTGAGAAGCATCCAACCGAGCTTTAAGAACACGGTCCTACAAACGAACAACACAAACTAATAATGATCTCCTTTAGGCCGACCCTGCCGGACCCAGCTTCAAGTCCCTGTTCCACAGCACCGAGCAGAACCTGAAGGTAGGTGGAGAACCAGAATCCCGTAGAACTGTAGATCCATGTGGTTATGAAGGTAGGTGGTGAACCAGAACCCTGTAGAACTGCAGTTCCATGTGGTTCTGAAGGTAGGTGGAGAACCAGAACCCTGTAGAACCGCAGGTACATGTGGTTCTGAGGGTAGGTGGTGAACCAGAACCCTGTATAACTGCAGGTCCATGTGGTTTTGAAGGTAGGTGGAGAATCAGAACCCTTTAGAACTGTAGACCCTGAAGGTAGGTGGAGAACCTGAACCATGTAGAACTGTAGGTCCATGTGGTTCTGAATGTAGGTGGAGAACCAGAATCCTGTAGAACTGCATGTCCATGTGGTTCTGAAGGTAGGTGGAGAACCAGAACCCTGTAGAACCGCAGACCCTGAAGGTAGGTGGTGAACCAGAACCCTGTAGAACAGCAGGTCCATGTGGTTCTGAGGGTAGGTAGTGAACCACAGTGGTTCTGAGGGTTCAGGTGGAGGTTACAGATGCAGTAACAGGTCCATGTGGTTCTGAGGGTACATGTGGACGTTACAGATGCAGTAACAGGTCCTGGTGTTTTTCAGGTGGAGGTCTCCTCTCTGGACTTCCTGCTCCACACCAAAGCTCTGCTGTCCACCCTCAGCTTCCTGAGCAGCGCCCTGCCTCAGAGAGCCAGAGCCCCTCGTCCTGACGACCGGAGGCCGGCGGGGGGGACCCGCTCAGGTGAGGGGAAATCACTCAACTATCACCTTTAAAAGAACATGTTTTGGTGTTGGGGGTGCAGGACCCAGGTCTGTAGTGAAGGGCTCGAGGCTTCCTGTCCCCTCTGCTTCCTGTTCCGTAGAGCCCTGATACCAGTCTTTGTTCGGCTGGTAAAGTGCCAGTGAATATATTCACCGCTGCAGGCTGTTCAGAAAGATAACAAATCACCAAGAGCTCAGGGTCTTCTCAGAGTTGACTGGCACAAGAGCCCTTTGAGGTTTGGAAAAACTTAAACTTAAATCTAACTTTCATTGAACAGAAATGTGAGGGATCCATCAGAACAACCTTCTGGATCCGCACCCGTCTGGTTTCAAGGCAGGTCACTCCACAGAAACTGCCCTCCTTGCTGTCACTGAGGAACTGCACACGGCTAAAGCAGCCTCCCTCTCCTCTGTCCTCGTCCTGTTGGACCTGTCTGCTGCATTCGACACGGTGAACCATCAGATCCTCCTTCGCTCTCCAAGAACTTGGAGTTTCAGGCTCTGCACTTTCCCTCCTCACCTCATACCTCAAAGACCGCACCTACAGGGTCACTTGGAGAGGGTCCGAGTCCGACCCTTATCAATTTACTACAGGGGTCCCTCAGGGCTCTGTTCTCGGTCCCCTCCTCTTCTCCCTGTACACAAACTCGTTCGGATCAGTCATTAGCCCGCATGGTTTTTCATACCACTGCTACGCTGACGACACCCAATGAGTCCTGCCCTTCCCCCGCTCAGAGACCCAGGTCGTCGCACGCATCTCTGCTCGTCTAGCTGACATCTCTCAGTGGATGTCTGCTCATCACCTCAAGCTCAACCTTGACAAAACTGAACTGCTTTTCCTTCCGGGAACAGATTGTCCCTCTCTTGACCTGACGATCAGCATCGGCCCCTCTGTTGTTTCCCCGACTCAGACTGCAAGGACTCTGGGTGTGACCCTGGATAACAACCTGTCCTTCACTGCAAACATCGCTGCTCCAACCCGCTGCTGCAGATACACGCTCTACAGCATCAGGAGGACGCGTCCCCAGCTGACCCAGAGAGCCACGCAGGTTCTGGTCCAGGCTCTCGTCACCTCACTAGACTACTGCAGCTCCCTCCTGGCTGGTCTGCCTGCATGTGCCCTCCGACCTCTCTCACCCAGAATGCAGCGGCTCGTCTGGTCTTCAGCCTTCCTGAATGTTCCACACCACGCCGCTCCTCCGCTCCCTCCACTGGCTTCCGGTAACTGCTAGAATCCACTTCAAGACCCTGGTGCTTGCGTACCATGCTGCGAATGGATCTGGCCCTTCCTACATCCAGGACATGGTTAAACCGTGCACCCCAGCACGTGCACTCCGCTCTGCATCAGCCAGACGGCTCGCTGCACCCTCGCTGCGAGGGGGACCCAAGTTCCCATCAGCAGAAACACGTGGGTTTGCTGTCCTGGCTCCAAGATGGTGGAATGAGCTCCCATTGACATCAGGACAGCAGAAAGCTCACACACCTTCCAGACTGAAGCTCATCTCTCTCGACTCCACCTCGAGGATAGAACTACTAACAAAGCTCTTATATACTAACAAAGCACTTATATACTAACAAAGCACTTATATACTAACAAAGCACTTATAGACTAACAAAGCTCTTATATACTAACAAAGCTCTTATATACTAACAAAGCACCTATATACTAACAAAGGACTGGCTTCTCTAAAGCCAGTTGAGGAGCACTTGAAATGTTCTAGCTCTATGAAACCTGATGTACTTTATGATTCTGTTTTCTTCAGGGTTGTATTTTGTTGGTCGAACGCACTTATTGTGAGTCGCTCTGGATAAAAGCCTCAGCTAAATGAAATGCAATGTAATGGATCTAGGAAGGAGTGCAATATGGCCGACGGAGTTGTGCTGAAAGTAGAAATCATTGGGATGAGTTTGAAACACCACTGAATCTGTGGGTCTACCTGTCTGTCTACCTGTCTGTCTGTCTACCTGTCTGTACCTGTCGTCTACCTGTCCGTCTACCTGTCTTTCTACCTTTCTGTACCTGTCTGTCTACCTGTCTGTCTGTCTACCTGTCTGTCTACCTGTCTGTCTACCTGTCTGTCTACCTTTCTGTACCTGTCTGTCTACCTGTCTGTCTACATGCCTGTCTACATGCCTGTCTACCTTTCTGTACCTGTCTGTCTACCTGTCTGTCTACATGTCTTTCTACCTGTCTGTCTACCTGTCTGTCTACCTGTCTGTCTACCTGTCTGTCTACCTGTCTGTCTACCTGTCTGTACCTGTCTGTCTACCTGTCTGTCTACCTGTCTGTACCTGTCTGTCTACCTGTCTGTCTACATGTCCATCTACCTGTCCATCTACCTGTCTGTCTACCTGTCTGTCTACATGTCATCTACTGTCTGTCTACCTGTCTCTACCTGTCTGTCTACCTGTCATCTACCTGTCTGTCTACCTGTCATCTACCTGTCTGTCTACATGTCCATCTACCTGTCTGTCTACATGTCCATCTACCTGTCTGTCTACCTGTCTGTCTACATGTCCATCTACCTGTCTGTCTACCTGTCCATCTACCTGTCTGTCTACATGTCCATCTACCTGTCTGTCTACATGTCCATCTACCTGTCTGTCTACCTGTATGTCTACCTGTCTGTCTACCTGTCTGTCTACCTGTATGTCTACCTGTCTGTCTACCTGTCTGTCTACATGTCCATCTACCTGTCTGTCTACCTGTCTGTCTACCTGTCTGTCTCACAGGTTTTCCTCCCTGCTCAGTGTCTGCAGGTTCTCAGGAAGACGGTGTGTTCAGCTTTACGATGTCGGCTGTGTTGGGAAGTTTCCATGTGGAGGTTTGTGACGACATGAGCAGCATCGCCGACATCAGAGTCACAGGTAACACACACACACACACACACAAACACACACAAACACACACACACTATACACACACACACACTATACACACACACACCTTGTCACACACCCTGTGATTGGGTGACCTGGTCATGTGACCCGCAGGTCTGGACGCCTCGGTGTCGATGCAGGCGGGGGGCCAGACGGAGGTGTTCACTCGTCTCCGGGACATCGTGGTGTCGGACCTGAAGCCTGGGATCGTCCACAGGAAGGTTAGCTCACAGGAAACGTTAATGTGGCTGTGATCAACTGTAAGGGATTAATAAAGTATGTCTTCTTCCTATTATTAACCCCACCCCTGCAGGCGGTCTCCATCGTGGGGGGGGCAGGAGGTGTTCAGCTTCAGGCTCTCTCTCTTCCCAGGGGCCACCGAGGGGGGGGGGTACTCCGACATGGAGAAAGTCGACGGGAAGGTGACGCTGCGACTCGGATGCATCCAGATCGTCTACCTGCACCAGTTCCTCATGGCCCTGCTGGTAGACTCCTTATATACCCTCTGCTATCATATATATACTCTGTAATATAATATACTCTCTCTGCTATCATATATATACTCTGTAATATAATATACTCTCTCTGCTATCATATATATACTCTGTAATATAATATATATATACTAGGGGTGTAACGGTATCCGTATTCGTCCCGTACCGTCACGGTTCGGCACATGCAGTCACACGGCGAATTCGCCTTTTTTTTACGAGTGGGAAAAAAGTCTGTGCTTCAGGGCAGCATCCACTACACTATTTATAATCCAGGGGGCGGTATTGCGCCTAAAAGCTGTTTGCCAGCCGCCCTTAAACAACAAATGAAGAACAAAAAGAAACACAACAACAAAACGAACAAAACACAAGAAGAAGAAAAGTTAGTACGGTGAGTTCAGATAACACACAGGAGCTAGAACCACCTGCTTCCTTTAAATCAGCTGTGGGAACATTTCGGGTTCCCTGTGGACTACAATAACGATGAGGTGCGAGGGGTGGATCGGACGAGGACGGTGTGTCGGCGTTGTTCGATAGCGGTGCGGTATGCTAACGGGAACACACGCCAAACATGCTAAATCACATCAGAAAGCATCACCCAGATGGGCCACTCACCGGAGCCCGGCGAAAGACAGCAGCAGCTCAGCAGCTGATCCCACTGTTTTTAAGAAGCCAACAGACATGAGAGCAGAGACCAACATCAATAACGGAAGCTTTTGGCATATGTTTTTCAACGACTTTGCGCTCTGGAAACACTTTCTTATTTTTTATGATGTAATATGTTTCAAGACATCCTTTTTAGTTTTACAGCTTGATGAAACCTTTTAGTTTGACATCAGCCATTATAGATACTATGGCCATCTGAGTGTGTGTGGTTTGTTTTTCACTGTTTAATACAGTTAATTATTCAAAAAGTCAGAGTTCTTTATTCTTAAACTGAAACTTGCTCTACTGTTCAAACATCATAACAACAAACCTGGAATTATGCATTTGGGACTTTTTTTTGCTTTTTTGTTGTTGTACCGAACCGTACCGAACCGTGACCTCCAAACCGAGGTACGAACCGAACCGTGACTTCTGTGAACCGTTACACCCCTAATACATACCCTCTGATATCATATATATACTGTGTAATATAATATATATATATATATATATATACTCTCTCTGATATCATATATATACTGTGTAATATAATATATATATATATATACTCTCTCTGATATCATATATATACTCTGTAATATAATATATATATATATATATATATACTCTGATAGCATATATATAATATGTAATATAATATATACACTGAACAAAAATATAAATGCAACACTTTTGTTTCTGCTCCCATGTCTCACGAGATGAACTCAAAGATCTAAAACATGTTCTATAAACACAAAATAACCATTTCTCTCAAATATTGTTCTCAGATCTGAAACAATGTGTGACAGTGAGCACTTCTGCTTTGCCGAGAGAATCCATCCCACCTCTCAGGTGTGGCATATCAAGATGCTGATCAGACAGCATGATTATTGCACAGGTGTGCCTTAGGCTGGCCACAATAGAAGGCCACTCTGAAACGTGCAGTTTTGCTTTATTGGGGGGGGTCTGGGGGGGTCCGGAAACCAGGCAGTATCTGGTGTGACCACCATGTGCCCCACGCAGTGCAACACATCTCCGTGGCATAGAGTTGGTCAGGTTGGTGATCGTGGCCTGAGGAATGTTGGTCCACTCTCTTCAATGGCTGCCAAGCTGCTGGATATGGCAGGAACTGGAACACGCTGTCGTATACACCGATCCAGAGCATCCCAAACATGCTCAATGGGTGACATGTCCGGTGAGCATGCTGGCCATGCAAGAACTGGGATGTTTTCAGCCTCCAGGAATTGTGTACAGATCCTTGCAACATGGAGCCATGCATTATCATGCTGCAACATGAGATGATGGTCGTGGATGGATGGGCCTCAGGATCTCGTCACGGTATCTCTGTGCATTCACAATGCCATCAATAAAATGCACCTGTGTTCGTCGTCCATACGCGTGCCCATACCATAACCCCACCACCACCATGGGCCACTCGATTCACAACATCGACATCAGGAAACCGCTCACCCACACGACGCCACACACGCTGTCTGCCACCTGCCCTGAACAGGGAAAACCGGGACTCATCCGTGAAGAGAACGCCTCTCCAACGTGCCAGGCGCCATCCAATGTGAGCATTTGCCCACTCAAGTCGGTGACGAGGACGAACCGGAGTCAGGTGGAGACCCCGATGAGGACGACGAGCATGCAGACAGTTTCTGACAGCAGAAATTCTTTGGTAATGCAAACCGATTGTTGCAGCAGCTGTCCGAGTGGCTGGTCTCAGATGATCTTGGAGGTGAACATGCTGGATGTGGAGGTCCTGGGCTGGTGTGGTTACACGTGGTCTGCGGTTGTGAGGCCGGTTGGATGCACTGCCAAATTCTTAACCGGCTCATAGTTCTACTCCCCCCCCAGACCCCCCCAATAAAGCAAAACTGCACGTTTCAGAGTGGCCTTCTATGGTGGCCAGCCTAAGGCACACCTGTGCAATAACCTTGCTGTCTAATCAGCATCTTGATATGCCACGCCTGAGAGGTGGGATGGATTCTCTCGGCAAAGGAGAAGGGCTCACTGTCACACATTGTTTCAGATTTGAGAGAAATGGTTATTTTGTGTTTATAGAAAATGTTTTAGATCTTTGAGTTCATCTCATGAAGAATGGGAGCAAAGACAAAAGTGTTGCGTTTATATTTTTGTTCAGTGTATATATTATATTACAGAGTATACACCCTCTGATATCATATATATACTCTGTAATATAATATATATACTCTCTCTCTGATATAATATACAGTGGGGCAAAAAAGTATTTAGTCAGCCACCAGCTGTGCAAGTTCTCCCACTTAAAAAGATGAGAGGCCTGTGATGTTCCTCCTCGGTACACTTCAACTCTGAGAGACAGGGGGGGGGGAATCCAGGAAATCACATTGTCTGATTTTAAAGAATTAATTTGCAAATTATGGTGGAAAATAAGTACTTGGTCAGTAACAAAAGTTCATCTCAATACTTTGTTATTACCCTTTGTTGGCGATGACAGAGGTCAAAGGTGTTCTGTAGTCTCCACAAGGTGTTCACTGGTGCTGGTACGTTGGCCCGTTCCTCCATGCAGATCTCCTCTAGAGCAGTGATGCTTTGGGGCTGTTGCTGGGCAACACGGACTCTCAACTCCCTCCAAAGATGTTCTATGGGGCTGAGATCTGGAGACTGGCTAGGCCACTCCAGGACCTTGAAATGCTTCTTACGAAGCCACTCCTTCGTTGCCCGGGCGGTGTGTTTGGGATCATTGTCATGCTGAAAGACCCAGCCACGTTTCATCTTCAATGCCCTTGCTGATGGAAGGAGGTTGTCGCTCAAAGTCTCACGATACATGGCCCCATTCATTCTTTCCTCTCCACGGATCAGTCATCCTGGTCCGTGTTGCCCAGCAACAGCCCCAAAGCATCACTGCTCTAGAGGAGGTCTGCATGGAGTACCAGCAACAGTGAACACCTTGTGAAGACCTACAGAAGACCTACAGAAGACCTTTGACCTCTGTCATTGCCAACAAAGGATTGAGATTAACTTTTGTTATTGACCAAATACTTATTTTCCACCATCATTTGCAAATGAATTCAGTACAAATCAGACAATGTGATTTCCTGGATTCTTCCCCCATCCTGTCTCTCATCGTTGAAGTGCACCAGGAGGAACGTTCCAGGCCTCATCTTTTTAAGTGGGAGAACTTGGTGGCTGATTAAATACTTTTTTGCCCCACTGTATATACTCTGTAATATTATATATATATATATATATATATATATATATACTCTGATATCATATATATATACTCTGTGATATGATATATATATACTCTCTGATATCATATATATATATACTCTGTAATATTATATATATACTCTGTAATATTATATATATACTCTCTGATATCATATATATACTCTGTAATATTATATATATATATACTCTCTGATATCATATATATATATATACTCTGTAATAGTATATATACTCTCTGATATCTATTTAATGTTGTATTTAAAACGTTATGCCGTGTGAGAGTCCTGAAGGGTCTCAGCTGTTTCCAGAGGTCCTGAGTTGAACCAGGTACCAGGCTTACTTTGAGTCCTAGGCCTTCTTAAAGTGGATCCATGCAGTTTAGGGTCCCTGGTCTGGTTCAGGGACCAGTTCCCTTCAGGGTCCTGTTGTGGAGGATCTGCAGTGATGCCTGACTCCATGCAGTTTAGGGTCCCTGGTCTGGTTCAGGGACCAGTTCCCTTCAGGATCCTGTTGTGGAGGATCTGCAGTGATGCCTGACTCCATGCAGTTTAGGGTCCCTGGTCTGGTTCAGGGACCAGTTCCCTTCAGGGTCCTGTTGTGGAGGATCTGCAGTGATGCCTGACTCCATGCAGTTTAGGGTCCCTGGTCTGGTTCAGGGACCAGTTCCCTTCAGGATCCTGTTGTGGAGGATCTGCAGTGATGCCTGACTCCATGCAGTTTAGGGTCCCTGGTCTGGTTCAGGGACCAGTTCCCTTCAGGGTCCTGTTGTGGAGGATCTGCAGTGATGCCTGACTCCATGCAGTTTAGGGTCCCTGGTCTGGTTCAGGGACCAGTTCCCTTCAGGGTCCTGTTGTGGAGGATCTGCGGTGATGCCTGACTCCATGCAGTGTACGGTCCCTAGTCTGGTTCAGGGACCAGTTCCCTTCAGGGTCCTGTTGTGGAGGATCTGCAGTGATGCCTGACTCCATGCAGTTTAGGGTCCCTGGTCTGGTTCAGGGACCAGTTCCCTTCAGGATCCTGTTGTGGAGGATCTGCAGTGATGCCTGACTCCATGCAGTTTAGGGTCCCTGGTCTGGTTCAGGGACCAGTTCCCTTCAGGGTCCTGTTGTGGAGGATCTGCAGTGATGCCTGACTCCATGCAGTTTAGGGTCCCTGGTCTGGTTCAGGGACCAGTTCCCTTCAGGGTCCTGTTGTGGAGGATCTGCAGTGATGCCTGACTCCATGCAGTTTAGGGTCCCTGGTCTGGTTCAGGGACCAGTTCCCTTCAGGGTCCTGTTGTGGAGGATCTGCGGTGATGCCTGACTCCATGCAGTGTACGGTCCCTGGTCTGGTTCAGGGACCAGTTCCCTTCAGGGTCCTGTTGTGGAGGATCTGCAGTGATGCCTGACTCCATGCAGTGTACGGTCCCTAGTCTGGTTCAGGGACCAGTTCCCTTCAGGGTCCTGTTGTGGAGGATCTGCAGTGATGCCTGACTCCATGCAGTGCAGGGTCTGGTTCAGGGACCAGTTCCCTTCAGGGTCCTGTTGTGGAGGATCTGCAGTGATGCCTGACTCCATGCAGTGCAGGGTCAGGGTCTGGTTCAGGGACCAGTTCCCTTCAGGGTCCTGTTGTGGAGGATCTGCAGTGATGCCTGACTCCATGCAGTGTACGGTCCCTGGTCTGGTTCAGGGACCAGTTCCCTTCAGGGTCCTGTTGTGGAGGATCTGCAGTGATGCCTGACTCCATGCAGTGTACGGTCCCTGGTCTGGTTCAGGGACCAGTTCCCTTCAGGGTCCTGTTGTGGAGGATCTGCAGTGATGCCTGACTCCATGCAGTGCAGGGTCAGGGTCTGGTTCAGGGACCAGTTCCCTTCAGGGTCCTGTTGTGGAGGATCTGCAGTGATGCCTGACTCCATGCAGTGCAGGGTCAGGGTCTGGTTCAGGGACCAGTTCCCTTCAGGGTCCTGTTGTGGAGGATCTGCAGTGATGCCTGACTCCATGCAGTGTACGGTCCCTGGTCTGGTTCAGGGACCAGTTCCCTTCAGGGTCCTGTTGTGGAGGATCTGCAGTGATGCCTGACTCCATGCAGTGCAGGGTCTGGTTCAGGGACCAGTTCCCTTCAGGGTCCTGTTGTGGAGGATCTGCAGTGATGCCTGACTCCATGCAGTGCAGGGTCAGGGTCTGGTTCAGGGACCAGTTCCCTTCAGGGTCCTGTTGTGGAGGATCTGCAGTGATGCAGGGTCAGGGTCTGCTCATTTCTAGAGGTCCTTTGTGATCAAGACTCTCCAGTCTAAACCTCTCTGGGGGTTTCGTCTATGAGCAGCTGGTGTGCTGGCAGGCGTCCACAGATAACGTGAACAGCTACTTTAAATCTTTAAAGTGCACGTTGATCTGTGGTGTTTCCTGCTTCCTGTTTCCTGCTTCCTGTTTCCTGTTTCCTGCTTCCTGTTTCCTGTTGCATGTGTTTCTTCTTGTGTCTCATGTTTCTCGTCTTGTTATTGTGTTTTTGTTCTTTCAGACTTCTTTTAGCTTTCAGTCTACGTCTGCTGACGAGGTACAGATCCAGCATTCAGCCCTGACCTCCATCCTGCTTCAGCTTCACCACCTCCAGTCCACCTTAAACACAACCTCCAGTCCACCTTAAACAGCTTCAGTCCACCTTAAACACCACTTTCAGTCCACCTTAAACACCACCTTCAGTCCACCTTAAATAACCACTTTCAGTCCACCTTAAACACCATTTTCAGTCCACCTTAAACACCACCTTCAGTCCACCTTAAATAACCACTTTCAGTCCACCTTAAACAGCTTCAGTCCACCTTAAATACCTTCAGTCCACCTTAATTTGGCGTTAACTCTGCGCGTGCTGTCAGAAGGATAAATCAAGCGCTCCCATGGACCGTTTCCCACATCACCTACACCATCACTGCTATGCTGCTCCATCATTAACACCCTCCCCGCGGTCACATGACCTCTGCCTGTGTGACATCACTTCCCCCCTGAGATATGTTCTCTACTCTCTCACCCTTGTTTGTTTCATAAACTAAAACCAGAATAATGTGTAACCATTTCAACAGCAAACCCTCTCTGATCTGTGATATGTGATGCTCTGGAAAATCACTTTGAGATATTATAGTTTAATTTAAAAAATAAAAACGGTGATGTTCTGGAGTATCTCAGTTTTGAATGATTGATACGTGTGTTCTGGTTTGTGCTTGACCTGCAGAACCCCGTTCTTGTTCTTGATCTGAAACAGAGACGGCGCTGTAAACTCCCACGCGGCCCTGAACGTGTTTATTTACTCCTGATTGATTTGAATGTGTTCCAGACGTTCGTGGATCACTTCCAGACGGCTAAAGCGGCTCTGAGCGCCGCCACGGCTCAGGCGGCGGCTCAGGCGGCACTCAGCGTGAAGGACTTTGCCCAGAAGAGTTTCCGTCTGTCCATGGACATCAAGCTGAAGGCGCCGCTCATCATCGTGCCCCAGAACTCCAGCTCCCAGCATGCACTGGTGATGGACCTGGGTCTGATCACGGTGGGGAACAGCTTCTCGCTAATGCCCGCCGACGGCTGCCCGCTGCCCGCCGTGCTGGAGAAGATGGAGGTCCAGCTGACGCAGCTCAAACTGTCCCGGTGGGTCTAGCATGACTCAGCTAGCATGACTCAGCTAGCATGACTCAGCTAGCAGAGATAAACACGTCTAGCATGACTCAGCTAGCATGACTCAGCTAGCATGACTCAGCTAGCAGAGATAAACACGTCTAGCATGACTCAGCTAGCATGACTCAGCTAGCATGACTCAGCTAGCAGAGATAAACACGTCTAGCATGACTCAGCTAGCATGACTCAGCTAGCATGACTCAGCTAGCAGAGATAAACACGTCTAGCATGACTCAGCTAGCATGACTCAGCTAGCATGACTCAGCTAGCAGAGATAAACACGTCTAGCATGACTCAGCTAGCATGACTCAGCTAGCAGAGATAAACACGTCTAGCATGACTCAGCTAGCATGACTCAGCTAGCAGAGATAAACACGTCTAGCATGACTCAGCTAGCATGACTCAGCTAGCATGACTCAGCTAGCAGAGATAAACACGTCTAGCATGACTCGCTAGCATGACTCAGCTAGCATGACTCAGCTAGCAGAGATAAACACGTCTAGCATGACTCAGCTAGCATGACTCAGCTAGCATGACTCAGCTAGCAGAGATAAACACGTCTAGCATGACTCAGCTAGCATGACTCAGCTAGCAGAGATAAACACGTCTAGCATGACTCGGCTAGCATGACTCAGCTAGCATGACTCAGCTAGCAGAGATAAACACGTCAAGCATGACTCAGCTAGCATGACTCAGCTAGCAGAGATAAACACGTCTAGCATGACTCAGCTAGCAGAGATAAACATCTCTAGCATGACTCAGCTAGCAGAGATAAACACGTCTAGCATGACTCAGCTAGCATGACTCAACTAGCATGACTCAGCTAGCAGAGATAAACACGTCTAGCATGACTCAGCTAGCATGACTCAACTAGCATGACTCAGCTAGCATGACTCAATAGCAGACTCAGCTAGCAGAGATAAACACGTCTAGCATGACTCAGCTAGCATGACTCAGCTAGCATGACTCAGCTCAAACTGTCATCAGACCAACAGGGTTCAAATTACTCTCACTAACTAAATCTAACATAATTATTATAACTAACTTTATGTTCTTGTTTCAGGACGACGCTGCAGCCAGGCTCCTCCCACATTGAGAT
>CM070479.1:283384-338384 GCA_036324585.1 Champsocephalus esox
CTGCTGACTGACTGTAATCTGATTACCTGCTGACTGACTGTAATCTGATTACCTGCTGACTCCCTGTAATCTGATTACCTGCTGACTCCCTGTAATCTGATTACCTGCTGACTCCCTGTAATCTGATTACCTGCTGACTCCCTGTAATCTGATTACCTGCTGACTCCCTGTAATCTGATTACCTGCTGACTCCCTGTAATCTGATTACCTGCTGACTCCCTGTAATCTGATTACCTGCTGACTCCCTGTAATCTGATTACCTGCTGACTCCCTGTAATCTGATTACCTGCTGACTGACTGTAATCTGATTACCTGCTGACTGACTGTAATCTGATTACCTGCTGACTGACTGTAATCTGATTACCTGCTGACTCCCTGTAATCTGATTACCTGCTGACTGACTGTAATCTGATTACCTGCTGACTCCCTGTAATCTGATTACCTGCTGACTCCCTGTAATCTGATTACCTGCTGACTCCCTGTAATCTGATTACCTGCTGACTCCCTGTAATCTGATTACCTGCTGACTGACTGTAATCTGATTACCTGCTGACTCCCTGTAATCTGATTACCTGCTGACTGACTGTAATCTGATTACCTGCTGACTCCCTGTAATCTGATTACCTGCTGACTCCCTGTAATCTGATTACCTGCTGACTCCCTGTAATCTGATTACCTGCTGACTCCCTGTAATCTGATTACCTGCTGACTCCCTGTAATCTGATTACCTGCTGACTCCCTGTAATCTGATTACCTGCTGACTCCCTGTAATCTGATTACCTGCTGACTCCCTGTAATCTGATTACCTGCTGACTCCCTGTAATCTGATTACCTGCTGACTCCCTGTAATCTGATTACCTGCTGACTGACTGTAATCTGATTACCTGCTGACTGACTGTAATCTGATTACCTGCTGACTCCCTGTAATCTGATTACCTGCTGACTCCCTGTAATCTGATTACCTGCTGACTCCCTGTAATCTGATTACCTGCTGACTCCCTGTAATCTGATTACCTGCTGACTGACTGTAATCTGATTACCTGCTGACTGACTGTAATCTGATTACCTGCTGACTGACTGTAATCTGATTACCTGCTGACTGACTGTAATCTGATTACCTGCTGACTCCCTGTAATCTGATTACCTGCTGACTGACTGTAATCTGATTACCTGCTGACTCTGTAATCTGATACCTGCTGACTGACTGTAATCTGATTACCTGCTGACTCCCTGTAATCTGATTACCTGCTGACTCCCTGTAATCTGATTACCTGCTGACTCCCTGTAATCTGATTACCTGCTGACTCCTGTAATCTGATTACCTGCTGACTGACTGTAATCTGATTACCTGCTGACTCCCTGTAATCTGATTACCTGCTGACTGACTGTAATCTGATTACCTGCTGACTCCCTGTAATCTGATTACCTGCTGACTGACTGTAATCTGATTACCTGCTGACTCCCTGTAATCTGATTACCTGCTGACTGACTGTAATCTGATTACCTGCTGACTCCCTGTAATCTGATTACCTGCTGACTCCCTGTAATCTGATTACCTGCTGACTGACTGTAATCTGATTACCTGCTGACTGACTGTAATCTGATTACCTGCTGACTCCCTGTAATCTGATTACCTGCTGACTCCCTGTAATCTGATTACCTGCTGACTCCCTGTAATCTGATTACCTGCTGACTGACTGTAATCTGATTACCTGCTGACTGACTGTAATCTGATTACCTGCTGACTCCCTGTAATCTGATTACCTGCTGACTCCCTGTAATCTGATTACCTGCTGACTGCTGTAATCTGATTACCTGCTGACTCCCTGTAATCTGATTACCTGCTGACTCCCTGTAATCTGATTACCTGCTGACTCCCTGTAATCTGATTACCTGCTGACTCCCTGTAATCTGATTACCTGCTGACTGCCCTGTAATCTGATTACCTGCTGACTGACTGTAATCTGATTACCTGCTGACTGACTGTAATCTGATTACCTGCTGACTCCCTGTAATCTGATTACCTGCTGACTCCCTGTAATCTGATTACCTGCTGACTCCCTGTAATCTGATTACCTGCTGACTCCCTGTAATCTGATTACCTGCTGACTGACTGTAATCTGATTACCTGCTGACTGACTGTAATCTGATTACCTGCTGACTGACTGTAATCTGATTACCTGCTGACTGCTGTAATCTGATTACCTGCTGACTCCCTGTAATCTGATTACCTGCTGACTCCCTGTAATCTGATTACCTGCTGACTCCCTGTAATCTGATTACCTGCTGACTCCCTGTAATCTGATTACCTGCTGACTGACTGTAATCTGATTACCTGCTGACTCCCTGTAATCTGATTACCTGCTGACTGACTGTAATCTGATTACCTGCTGACTCCCTGTAATCTGATTACCTGCTGACTCCCTGTAATCTGATTACCTGCTGACTCCCTGTAATCTGATTACCTGCTGACTCCCTGTAATCTGATTACCTGCTGACTCCCTGTAATCTGATTACCTGCTGACTCCCTGTAATCTGATTACCTGCTGACTGACTGTAATCTGATTACCTGCTGACTGACTGTAATCTGATTACCTGCTGACTCCCTGTAATCTGATTACCTGCTGACTGACTGTAATCTGATTACCTACTGACTCCCTGTAATCTGATTACCTGCTGACTCCCTGTAATCTGATTACCTGCTGACTCCCTGTAATCTGATTACCTGCTGACTCCCTGTAATCTGATTACCTGCTGACTGACTGTAATCTGATTACCTGCTGACTCCCTGTAATCTGATTACCTGCTGACTCCCTGTAATCTGATTACCTGCTGACTGACTGTAATCTGATTACCTGCTGACTGACTGTAATCTGATTACCTGCTGACTCCCTGTAATCTGATTACCTGCTGACTGACTGTAATCTGATTACCTGCTGACTCCCTGTAATCTGATTACCTGCTGACTGACTGTAATCTGATTACCTGCTGACTCCCTGTAATCTGATTACCTGCTGACTCCCTGTAATCTGATTACCTGCTGACTCCCTGTAATCTGATTACCTGCTGACTCCCTGTAATCTGATTACCTGCTGACTCCCTGTAATCTGATTACCTGCTGACTCCCTGTAATCTGATTACCTGCTGACTGACTGTAATCTGATTACCTGCTGACTGACTGTAATCTGATTACCTGCTGACTCCCTGTAATCTGATTACCTGCTGACTGACTGTAATCTGATTACCTACTGACTCCCTGTAATCTGATTACCTGCTGACTGACTGTAATCTGATTACCTGCTGACTCCCTGTAATCTGATTACCTGCTGACTGACTGTAATCTGATTACCTGCTGACTCCCTGTAATCTGATTACCTGCTGACTCCCTGTAATCTGATTACCTGCTGACTCCCTGTAATCTGATTACCTGCTGACTGACTGTAATCTGATTACCTGCTGACTCCCTGTAATCTGATTACCTGCTGACTCCCTGTAATCTGATTACCTGCTGACTGACTGTAATCTGATTACCTGCTGACTGACTGTAATCTGATTACCTGCTGACTGACTGTAATCTGATTACCTGCTGACTGACTGTAATCTGATTACCTGCTGACTCCCTGTAATCTGATTACCTGCTGACTCCCTGTAATCTGATTACCTGCTGACTGGCTGTAATCTGATTACCTGCTGACTCCCTGTAATCTGATTACCTGCTGACTCCCTGTAATCTGATTACCTGCTGACTCCCTGTAATCTGATTACCTGCTGACTCCCTGTAATCTGATTACCTGCTGACTGACTGTAATCTGATTACCTGCTGACTCCCTGTAATCTGATTACCTGCTGACTCCCTGTAATCTGATTACCTGCTGACTGACTGTAATCTGATTACCTGCTGACTGACTGTAATCTGATTACCTGCTGACTGACTGTAATCTGATTACCTGCTGACTGACTGTAATCTGATTACCTGCTGACTCCCTGTAATCTGATTACCTGCTGACTCCCTGTAATCTGATTATCTGCTGACTGGCTGTAATCTGATTACCTGCTGACTCCCTGTAATCTGATTACCTGCTGACTCCCTGTAATCTGATTACCTGCTGACTCCCTGTAATCTGATTACCTGCTGACTCCCTGTAATCTGATTACCTGCTGACTGACTGTAATCTGATTACCTGCTGACTCCCTGTAATCTGATTACCTGCTGACTCCCTGTAATCTGATTACCTGCTGACTCATACTAAGAGATCTACTTCTTGTTTCTTCCTCAGGCGGACCGCTCCGGACCGAACTTCTCCAGCGTTTACAAAAACACGGAGCAGATGATCAACGTGAGTCCAAACGAGATCCCAAAGGAAGCCTCCGGAAATCACTGAAGAAACAGGAAGTCTGTAGTTGGGTCACAGGAAGTCTGTAGTTGGGTAACAGGAAGTCTGTAGTTGGGTAACAGGAAGTCTGTAGTTGGGTACAGGAAGTCTGTAGTTGGGTAACAGGAAGTCTGTAGTTGGGTAACAGGAAGTCTGTAGTTGGGTAACAGGAAGTCTGTAGTTGGGTAACAGGAAGTCTGTAGTTGGGTAACAGGAAGTCTGTAGTTGGGTAACAGGAAGTCTGTAGTTGGGTAACAGGAAGTCTGTAGTTGGGTAACAGGAAGTCTGTAGTTGGGTAACAGGAAGTCTGTAGTTGGGTAACAGGAAGTCTGTAGTTGGGTAACAGGAAGTCTGTAGTTGGGTAACAGGAAGTCTGTAGTTGGGTAACAGGAAGTCTGTAGTTGGGTAACAGGAAGTCTGTAGTTGGGTAACAGGAAGTCTGTAGTTGGGTCACAGGAAGTCTGTAGTTGGGTCACAGGAAGTCTGTAGTTGGGTCACAGGAAGTCTGTAGTTGGGTACAGGAAGTCGGTGGGTACAGGAAGTCTGTAGTTGGGTAACAGGAAGTCTGTAGTTGGGTAACAGGAAGTCTGTAGTTGGGTAACAGGAAGTCTGTAGTTGGGTTACAGGAAGTCTGTAGTTGGGTCACAGGAAGTCTGTAGTTGGGTAACAGGAAGTCTGTAGTTGGGTAACAGGAAGTCTGTAGTTGGGTAACAGGAAGTCTGTAGTTGGGTAACAGGAAGTCTGTAGTTGGGTAACAGGAAGTCTGTAGTTGGGTAACAGGAAGTCTGTAGTTGGGTCACAGGAAGTCTGTAGTTGGGTACAGGAAGTCTGTAGTTGGGTAACAGGAAGTCTGTAGTTGGGTTACAGGAAGTCTGTAGTTGGGTAACAGGAAGTCTGTAGTTGGGTAACAGGAAGTCTGTAGTTGGGTAACAGGAAGTCTGTAGTTGGGTAACAGGAAGTCTGTAGTTGGGTAACAGGAAGTCTGTAGTTGGGTAACAGGAAGTCTGTAGTTGGGTAACAGGAAGTCTGTAGTTGGGTAACAGGAAGTCTGTAGTTGGGTAACAGGAAGTCTGTAGTTGGGTAACAGGAAGTCTGTAGTTGGGTAACAGGAAGTCTGTAGTTGGGTAACAGGAAGTCTGTAGTTGGGTAACAGGAAGTCTGTAGTTGGGTAACAGGAAGTCTGTAGTTGGGTAACAGGAAGTCTGTAGTTGGGTACAGGAAGTCTGTAGTTGGGTAACAGGAAGTCTGTAGTTGGGTACAGGAAGTCTGTAGTTGGGTCACAGGAAGTCTGTAGTTGGGTAACAGGAAGTCTGTAGTTGGGTTACAGGAAGTGGTCTCTAACAGACTCTTGTCTCCAGGTGGTCTTCAGTTCTCTGGACCTGATGCTCCACTCCGAGGCTCTGCTGTCAGCCATTGACTTCCTTTCAGCGACGCTGTCCTCCGGCAGGAAGTCGTCTCCGGAGAGAGACATCCGGATGAAGACGGACGACAAGACGCCGTCCGCCAAGTCCAGTCAGTGCACGTTAAAGATCTCCCATCATGCAGCATGCACTTTCTGATGTCTCTCCATGTCCCCGTGTGTCCCCGGTGTGTCACTAAGTGATGTCTCCTCCACGTCCCCGTGTGTCACTAAGTGATGTCACCATGTGTCCCCGTGTGTCCCTGGTGTCCCCCCGTGTGTCCCTGGTGTCCCCCCGTGTGTCCCTGGTGTCCCCCGTGTGTCCCCCGTGTGTTCCCCATGTGTCCCTGGTGTGTCCCCCATGTGTCCCCCCCGGTGTGTCCCCGGTGTGTCAGGAGACTCTCAAAGTGTCAGAAACCCCTCCCTCTTCTCCTCCGTACCCACGTCTCTAAAAACGGGGACCAACGGAGCTGGTCCTGATTCGCTGCATCATGACGAAATTACTGAAATGTTGGCGGGCTTTAGCCCCACGGGCCAATCAGAAGCGTTGCTGTCAGAACCAATGAGACGTGTTCTGGGAGTGATATGGTCTGTTTTCACATTAGCATGCTAGCACTCAGAGCTAACCTGCGCTGCAGAGAGACAGTATAACAGGAGACATGAGGGTGCATTAGCATGCTAGCACTCAGAGCTAACCTGCGCTGGAGAGAGACAGTATAACAGGAGACATGAGGGCGCATTAGCATGCTAGCACTCAGAGCTAACCTGCGCTGCAGAGAGACAGTATAACAGGAGACATGAGGGCGCATTAGCATGCTAGCACTCAGAGCTAACCTGCGCTGGAGAGAGACAGTATAACAGGAGACATGAGGGTGCATTAGCATGCTAGCACTCAGAGCTAACCTGCGCTGGAGAGAGACAGTATAACAGGAGACATGAGGGCGCATTAGCATGCTAGCACTCAGAGCTAACCTGCGCTGGAGAGAGACAGTATAACAGGAGACATGAGGGCGCATTAGCATGCTAGCACTCGGAGCTAACCTGCGCTGGAGAGAGACAGTATAACAGGAGACATGAGGGCGCATTAGCATGCTAGCACTCGGAGCTAACCTGCGCTGGAGAGAGACAGTATAACGGGAGACATGAGGGCGCATTAGATGACACCCAAGCACACCGTACGATGTGGTATACACATATGCTCATGACGTGATGAGTTCAGGGACCCAGCTGAAGGTCTTCCCTGTGATACCCTTCTATATGTATATTAACACTGACCTGTCTGCTTCCCCCTCAGCCACCCTGGTGCCACCGGCAGGAAGTGACATCATCGACCTGAAGGTCACGATGACGCTGGGAGCTTTTAATGTGCTGGTGTGCGACCAGAGCTGCGACATGGCCCACATTAAGATCCAAGGTCTCGACCCATTGGATGAATCATTATTATAATCTGCTGGATCCTCCACAGGTCTGCCCAGACCCTGAATCTGTCTCTCTTGCTTCCAGGTCTGAATGGCTCTCTGCTGATGCAGGGACCCCAGACTCATATCTCCGCCAGGCTGAAGGACTTCATCGTCCTCAACGTGGACCCACACAGCTTCCACAAGAAGGTCAGTCCCTGTTCCTGCCAGACCAGGACCGCAGAAAACCCTTTGTCTTGAGCCCATCTTCTGATGTTCTGTTCTCAGGCGATCTCCATCGTGGGGGACGAGGTCTTCAGCTTCTCTTTGAGCCTGACACCAAACGCCACTGAGGGTCCGGGATACGCCGACACCTCGAAGACAGATGGCCGACTGAAACTGAGCGTGGGCTGCATTCAGATGGTCTACCTGCACAAGTTCATCATGTCCCTGCTGGTGAGTCCTGAGGGTCTCAGAGGAACCCGGTCTTTACAGAGTCCAGACCCCTACTGTTAGAGACATCTTGCATATTTACCTTATTTATATTTATAATGAAATGTTCTGAATGTTTGTAAGTGTGATTTTATCACGCAGAGCATGGATTTCCATGTGTTGATGTTTATTATTGTTTTGATTGATGTTGACTCGCTGAATTCTAGTGATGTCACATATAGGCGTCGTTCGGACCGGTGAACCGTCATCTGCGTGTTACAAGCTGCCTGTAATATGACGTATGGCTACTGTTTTCTCTCCGATATCCGATCATAAGTGCGTGTTGATTTTTGACTGTTCATAGTCGCAGAGGCATCCTGTCTAAGACCCTATTGGCTTTCTAACACCAGTTATGCTTCAAGAACTATTTTATTGTCTTTCAGAAGTTCTCCAACAACTTCCAGACGGCTAAAGCGGCTCTGAGCGCCGCCACGGCTCAGGCGGCGGCTCAGGCGGCACTCAGCGTGAAGGACTTTGCCCAGAAGAGTTTCCGTCTGTCCATGGACATCAAGCTGAAGGCGCCGCTCATCATCGTGCCCCAGAACTCCAGCTCCCAGCATGCACTGGTGATGGACCTGGGTCTGATCACGGTGGGGAACAGCTTCTCGCTAATGCCCGCCGACGGCTGCCCGCTGCCCGCCGTGCTGGAGAAGATGGAGGTCCAGCTGACGCAGCTCAAACTGTCCCGGTGGGTCTAGCATGACTCAGCTAGCATGACTCAGCTAGCAGAGATAAACACGTCTAGCATGACTCAGCTAGCATGACTCAGCTAGCAGAGATAAACACGTCTAGCATGACTCAGCTAGCATGACTCAGCTAGCATGACTCAGCTAGTAGAGATAAACACGTCTAGTATGACTCGGCTAGCATGACTCAGCTAGCATGACTCAGCTAGCATGACTCAGCTAGCATGACTCAGCTAGCATGACTCAGCTAGCAGAGATAAACACGTCTAGCATGACTCAGCTAGCAGAGATAAACACGTCTAGCATGACTCAGCTAGCATGACTCAGCTAGCATGACTCAGCTAGCATGACTCAGCTAGCATGACTCAGCTAGCAGAGATAAACACGTCTAGCATGACTCAGCTAGCAGAGATAAACACGTCTAGCATGACTCAGCTAGCAGAGATAAACACGTCTAGCATGACTCAGCTAGCAGAGATAAACACGTCTAGCATGACTCAGCTAGCATAACTCAGCTAGCATGACTCAGCTAGTAGAGATAAACACGTCTAGCATGACTCAGCTAGCATGACTCAGCTAGTAGAGATAAACACGTCTAGCATGACTCAGCTAGCATGACTCAGCTAGCATGACTCAGCTAGTAGAGATAAACACGTCTAGCATGACTCAGCTAGCATGACTCAGCTAGCAGAGATAAACACGTCTAGCATGACTCAGCTAGCATGACTCAGCTAGCATGACTCAGCTAGCAGAGATAAACACGTCTAGCATGACTCAGCTAGCATGACTCAGCTAGCAGAGATAAACACGTCTAACACGACTCGTTCATCAGGACCTGTTTGGACCCAGACTCGGACCCGGCGGCGGGGGGGGGGCCTGGCATTGAGCTGCTGGAGCCGGTGAACCTGCAGCTGATGGTCCGGAGGAACCTGTCGGCGACCTGGTACAAAAAGATGGTGGCAGTGGAGGTGGATGGAGACCTCAAGCCCATGAAGGTCCTGATAATAAAATACAACACACACTCTAACACACTCGTTTCTAACCCGCCTGCTCTTGTCTCTGAACCCGTCCTCATACAATCTGATCCTGTCGTCCTGTAGCTGTTCTAGCTTCAGAACTTTACGCCTGTGTGTTTCGGGCCATGTGAATACTGTTTCAGATGGACCTCATGTGTGTCTGTAGTTAGGGGAGAACTGGCTCTACATGCTGGGCTAGCAGTTTCCCCCTGCTTCCAGTGTTTGTGCTAAGCTAGGCTAATACCGTACCTGTAGGTGGAGCTGAGTCAGGAGGACCTGAAGGTTCTACTGAGGATCCTGACGGAGAACCTGGGAGAGGCCGGTTGTCCGGAGAACACCGACCCTCGACCGGAGGCCGTCGGGCAGCTGGGAGCAGGCCCCCCCCGCAGGTCAGAAGGACTTCATCATTTAAATGTGACGAGCTGAGTTCTGCAGTCAGTCCAGGTGTTGATGGTTCTGTTTGGTCTGCTTTCAGCTGAGCCAGTGGCTGAGACTGGTGGGGAAGACCAGGAGGATCTGGAGAACCTCAGGTTCAACCTGAACATCGAGACTCTGGGTCTGGTCCTGTACAGCAACGACCCGAAACAGGTCAGTCCTCAAACTGCAGCAGAGGCTCTGGTTCCTTTGTCTGGTTGTTGGACCGGAGTCTGAGTCTGGTTCCTTTGTCTGGTTGTTGGACCGGAGTCTGAGTCTGGTTCCTTTGTCTGGTTGTTGGACCGGAGTCTGAGTCTGGTTCCTTTGTCTGGTTGTTGGACCGGAGTCTGAGTCTGGTTCCTTTGTCTGGTTGTTGGACCGGAGTCTGAGTCTGGTTCCTTTGTCTGGTTGTTGGACCGGAGTCTGAGTCTGGTTCCTTTGTCTGGTTGTTGGACCGGAGTCTGAGTCTGGTTCCTTTGTCTGGTTGTTGGACCGGAGTCTGATTCTGGTTCAGGATCCTCTCTCTGTTTCTGGGTCTTGATTCTAATCGTGGTTCTGCTCTGCAGCCGCTGGCCCTGCAGCACCAGCAGGAGCTCCGGCTGGGCGAGCTGGCCCTGCACCAGCTGCGGGTCTCGGGGAGGATCCGGAGCAGCGACGGCCTGGAGGTGACGGCGGTGCTGAGCGGCTGCACCCTGGACGACCTGAGGACCGGCATGGAGAGAGCATCATCACGGTAACATGACTCGGCAGGAAACAGTGCAGTGAAAGTCCTGCACGTTGGTACTGAACACCTTGTCATCAGAAGACCTGCATCAGTCCCATAGAGCGGACGGGTGCATTGCTCCAGCAAAGTAACCAGACTATTTGTATATGGTTCTTGTCTATGTTTTATGTTTGCATATTAACATATATATATGTATTGTTAATCTATTGGGACTCCTGGGGTCCCTGTTTGTAACACCATCAGAGATATTAACAATAAAGTGGCAAAATATTAAAAAGCAGGCAAGCATCACATATTATAAATGACACAAAGAGAAATGTACGATGGTGACCGTCGCAGAAATAAGCAGTGTGTACTAATATCTATGAAGAGGCATATCATTGCACATGTATATTGCACATCAGAGGTGCAGTGAAAGTCCTGACGGTTGGTTTCAGACCAGCTAGTTATAAAATCACTTCCCGCCCCGCTGGCAGGATGGTGGGCCGCAGAGACGAGGACAGCGCTGAGGCGATGATCGATGTGACGTACCGGCAGAGCGCCGCAGAGCGGGAGGTGGTGTTCGTCCTGCAGAGACTCTACCTGTGTGCCAGCGTTGAGTTTCTGATGGCCGTCGCTGACTTCTTCCTGCAGGCGCTTCCTCAGACACCAAACACTGCAACCAGCAACAGATTGCCCCTCAGACAGACCGCCAAGCCTCGAGCCGACACCAACACTGGTAAAGCCTTCACTCTCTCATAGACTTCTATACAATCTGAGATCATAAATCAAGAGACAAGGAGGAACATAGAATCACCCTAACTCATAGAATCGAGACTTCCTTCAGGATATCAGAGAGGATGCAGCTTTATGCTCTTCCTTTCTTCTTGCTCTCAACTTGTTCTGAGTAAAAAAGTTTCACCAGAAAATCACAATCATTTCCTAGTGTCTAATTGATGGAGAGCTTTAGTCTTAACATAACGAAGATTTATTCTGGTCAGCCTCTCCGGTCCTTTAGTCTTAACATAACGAAGATTTATTCTGGTCAGCCTCTCCGGTCCTTTAGTCTTAACATAACGAAGATTTATTCTGGTCAGCCTCTCCGGTCCTTTAGTCTTAACATAACGAAGATTTATTCTGGTCAGCCTCTCCGGTCCTTTAGTCTTAACATAACGAAGATTTATTCTGGTCAGCCTCTCCGGTCCTTTAATCTTAACATAACGAAGATTTATTCTGGTCAGCCTCTCCGGTCCTTTAGTCTTAACATAACGAAGATTTATTCTGGTCAGCCTCTCCGGTCCTTTAGTCTTAACATAACGAAGATTTATTCTGGTCAGCCTCTCCGGTCCTTTAATCTTAACATAACGAAGATTTATTCTGGTCAGCCTCTCCGGTCAGGACTCGTCTTCGGGCGGTGGTTCTGGACCCGGAGGTGGTATTCGTTGCCAGCCTGATGAAGGCCGACGCCCCCGCCCTCGTGGCGTCGTTCCAGTGCGACTTCAGTATGCAGCTGGAGGAGGACGGACGGCAAGACATGAGGGCCAATCTGAGGGAGCTCCGAGTGCTGGCCTGCCCCTTCATCAGGGACCAGGAGGACGCCGCCGTCACCACCGTGAGATCACATGACACCCACCATCACATGACCCCAACCATCACATGACCCCCACCATCACATGACACCCACCATCACATGACCCCAACCATCACATGACCCCCACCATCACATGACCCCCACCATCACATGACCCCCACCATCACATGACCCCCACCATCACATGACCCCCACCATCACATGACCCCCACCATCACATGACCCCCACCATCACATGACCCCCACCATCACATGACCCCCACCATCACATGACCCCCACCATCACATGACCCCCACCATCACATGACCCCCACCATCACATGACCCCCACCATCACATGACACCCACCATCACATGACCCCCACCATCACATGACCCCCACCATCACATGACCCCAACCATCACATGACCCCCACCATCACACGACCCCCACCATCACACGACCCCCACCATCACACGACCTCCACCATCACACGACCCCCACCATCACACGACCCCCACCATCACACGACCCCCACCATCACACGACCCCCACCATCACACGACCCCCACCATCACACGACCCCCACCATCACACGACCCCCACCATCACATGACCTCCACCATCACATGACCCCGCACCATCACATGACCCCCACCATCACATGACCCCCCACCATCACACGACCCCCACCATCACACGACCCCCACCATCACATGACCCCACATGTATGTCACCAGTAGGATGAGTCTTCTATATTGCCAGATTTGAATGGCTGCCCCTGATGTGTCTCACTGCTACACCCTTCAAGCTATAACCAATGTCTCACTGGTTAACACGAATATACAAAGAATAGGCGCTGAAATGTTTTCCAGAATCAACATTTTGATTTGTTTGTGTGTACTGTCTGATGGATCAACAGAATATAGGGTGACAAGTCATTTCCTATCGAGTCGTTGGTGTTACAAAGTGACACAACAAGAGATACAATGAAAGTGATGATCAGCAATTTATATGTTCAAAAGTCTACTGTGGAGAAAATCGTGAAGCCTTGAGATATCAAAAGTAAAACAAAATACTTCTGGTGAAAGTAGTACCTCGGTCAGGTATGACCCGACAGGGGGGTTGAATCAGAGCCCGACTCACCTGCAGATTTCTGTCCAATAGGTATTGAGACCCTGCTCGGTCGCCTTGGAGACCAAAACAGTGCCCAACCAACCGCTGAGCGGCTGTGTGACGGTGGAGGAAGTCGTCCTGAAGGTACATCGTTCACAACATTACAATGTGTTTAGAAACCCAGACAGGTCACATGATAGCCACAGGTCACATGATAAGCCACAGGTCACATGATAGCCACAGGTCACATGATAGCCACAGGTCACATGATAGCCACAGGTCACATGATAAGCCACAGGTCACATGATAGCCACAGGTCACATGATAGCCACAGGTCACATGATACCCTCTTCCTGCAGATCTCCCCGTTCATCCTGAACACGGTGATGACGATCACGGCGGCCATGACAACGCGCCGGCATGTTGATGATAACGGCTCAGGGCCGCAGGAGGTCGGGGACCTTTGGTCGGTCCGGAACATCTACGGCTGTAACTTCTGGTTCCTGGGAGTGGACTCGGCCAGCGAGGCCACGGAGAGCCTCAGGGATCTGGACCAGGGCCGGCAGGGAGAGAGCTTCAGCGCCGAGGTCAAGGTGAGCTCTTATTCTGAAGGTCAACAAAGAGTAGTTTCCTGTTGACACAGAGTCGTCTTCAGCTCTTATTCTGAAGACCAACAAAGAGTAGTTTCCTGTTGACACACAGCTGTCTTCAGCTCTTATTCTGAAGGTCAACAAAGAGTAGTTTCCTGTTGACACACAGCTGTCTTCAGCTCTTATTCTGAAGACCAACAAAGAGTAGTTTCCTGTTGACACACAGCGTCTTCAGCTCTTATTCTGAAGACCAACAAAGAGTAGTTTCCTGTTGACACACAGCTGTCTTCAGCTCTTATTCTGAAGGTCAACAAAGAGTAGTTTCCTGTTGACACAGAGCTGTCTTCAGCTCTTATTCTGAAGACCAACAAAGAGTAGTTTCCTGTTGACACAGAGTCGTCTTCAGCTCTTATTCTGAAGACCAACAAAGAGTAGTTTCCTGTTGACACAGAGTCGTCTTCAGCTCTTATTCTGAAGACCAACAAAGAGTAGTTTCCTGTTGACACAGAGCTGTCTTCAGCTCTTATTCTGAAGACCAACAAAGAGTAGTTTCCTGTTGACACAGAGTCGTCTTCAGCTCTTATTCTGAAGACCAACAAAGAGTAGTTTCCTGTTGACAAAGAGTCGTCTTCAGCTCTTATTCTGAAGACCAACAAAGAGTAGTTTCCTGTTGACACAGAGTCGTCTTCAGCTCTTATTCTGAAGGTCAACAAAGAGTAGTTTCCTGTTGACACAGAGTCGTCTTCAGCTCTTATTCTGAAGACCAACAAAGAGTAGTTTCCTGTTGACACACAGCTGTCTTCAGCTCTTATTCTGAAGACCAACAAAGAGTAGTTTCCTGTTGACACAGAGTCGTCTTCAGCTCTTATTCTGAAGACCAACAAAGAGTAGTTTCCTGTTGACACAGAGTCGTCTTCAGCTCTTATTCTGAAGACCAACAAAGAGTAGTTTCCTGTTGACACAGAGTCGTCTTCAGCTCTTATTCTGAAGACCAACAAAGAGTAGTTTCCTGTTGACACAGAGTCGTCTTCAGCTCTTATTCTGAAGACCAACAAAGAGTAGTTTCCTGTTGACACAGAGTCGTCTTCAGCTCTTATTCTGAAGACCAACAAAGAGTAGTTTCCTGTTGACACAGAGTCGTCTTCAGCTCTTATTCTGAAGACCAACAAAGAGTAGTTTCCTGTTGACACAGAGTCGTCTTCAGCTCTTATTCTGAAGACCAACAAAGAGTAGTTTCCTGTTGACACACAGCTGTCTTCAGCTCTTATTCTGAAGACCAACAAAGAGTAGTTTCCTGTTGACACAGAGTCGTCTTCAGCTCTTATTCTGAAGACAACAAAGAGTAGTTTCCTGTTGACACAGAGCTGTCTTCAGCTCTTATTCTGAAGACCAACAAAGAGTAGTTTCCTGTTGACAAAGAGTCGTCTTCAGCTCTTATTCTGAAGACCAACAAAGAGTAGTTTCCTGTTGACACACAGCTGTCTTCAGCTCTTATTCTGAAGCAACAAAGAGTAGTTTCCTGTTGACACACAGCTGTCTTCAGCTCTTATTCTGAAGACCAACAAAGAGTAGTTTCCTGTTGACACAGAGTCGTCTTCAGCTCTTATTCTGAAGACCAACAAAGAGTAGTTTCCTGTTGACACAGAGTCGTCTTCAGCTCTTATTCTGAAGACCAACAAAGAGTAGTTTCCTGTTGACACACAGCTGTCTTCAGCTCTTATTCTGAAGACCAACAAAGAGTAGTTTCCTGTTGACACAGAGTCGTCTTCAGCTCTTATTCTGAAGACCAACAAAGAGTAGTTTCCTGTTGACACAGAGTCGTCTTCAGCTCTTATTCTGAAGACCAACAAAGAGTAGTTTCCTGTTGACACACAGCTGTCTTCAGCTCTTATTCTGAAGACCAACAAAGAGTAGTTTCCTGTTGACACAGAGTCGTCTTCAGCTCTTATTCTGAAGACCAACAAAGAGTAGTTTCCTGTTGACACAGAGCTGTCTTCAGCTCTTATTCTGAAGACCAACAAAGAGTAGTTTCCTGTTGACAAAGAGTCGTCTTCAGCTCTTATTCTGAAGACCAACAAAGAGTAGTTTCCTGTTGACACACAGCTGTCTTCAGCTCTTATTCTGAAGACCAACAAAGAGTAGTTTCCTGTTGACACAGAGTCGTCTTCAGCTCTTATTCTGAAGACCAACA
Source organism: Champsocephalus esox (assembly GCA_036324585.1). Taxonomy (NCBI): domain Eukaryota; kingdom Metazoa; phylum Chordata; class Actinopteri; order Perciformes; family Channichthyidae; genus Champsocephalus; species Champsocephalus esox. The sequence continues at coordinate 299,333 of CM070479.1, forward strand.
AAGAGTAGTTTCCTGTTGACACACAGCTGTCTTCAGCTCTTATTCTGAAGACCAACAAAGAGTAGTTTCCTGTTGACACAGAGTCGTCTTCAGCTCTTATTCTGAAGACCAACAAAGAGTAGTTTCCTGTTGACACAGAGTCGTCTTCAGCTCTTATTCTGAAGACCAACAAAGAGTAGTTTCCTGTTGACACAGAGTCGTCTTCAGCTCTTATTCTGAAGACCAACAAAGAGTAGTTTCCTGTTGACACACAGCTGTCTTCAGCTCTTATTCTGAAGACCAACAAAGAGTAGTTTCCTGTTGACACAGAGTCGTCTTCAGCTCTTATTCTGAAGACCAACAAAGAGTAGTTTCCTGTTGACACAGAGTCGTCTTCAGCTCTTATTCTGAAGACCAACAAAGAGTAGTTTCCTGTTGACACAGAGTCGTCTTCAGCTCTTATTCTGAAGACCAACAAAGAGTAGTTTCCTGTTGACACAGAGTCTTATTCTGAACACTGTCTTCAGAAACGTTGCCATTATTCTTGTTCATGATGACCTCAGCTTTTATCATGGGAACTGTAAACAAAGGGTCTGTTTCCAGCTGCAGCTTTTATTCAGAACATTTACGAGAAATATTGTTCTGTTGATGAAGTGAAAACTTTAGAGCTGCCGTCTTCAGCTTTTATTGTGAAACTTTTGAGCTGTGTTTCCTGTCCACACGCTGCAGTTTTCAGCTCATATTGTGAAGCTTTAGAGCTGTGCTTCCTCTGGACAGGTGATCCAGGTGACTCTGGAGTCCGGGTTCGGACACCGGACCGTCCCCCTTCTGCTCGCCGAGTCCTCCTTCAGCGGCTCGGCCAAGAACTGGTCCTCCCTGCTGCAGCTGAGAGCCGACATGACGCTGGAGGTCAGAACGAGACTTGAAATCAGTGAATCACTAATCTATATATATTTAATAAACTCTTTAATAAAGCTGTGGTGTGTGCAGGTGAACTACTTCAATGAGATCCACGCAGTGTGGGAGCCGCTGATCGAGCGCGTGGACAAAGGCAGACGCAGGTGGACTCTGGAGCTGGAGGTGGAACTGGGTTTAATATGAATGCTTCATTAACATCTCGTTATGTATAGACCCATGCATGCTCCAGCATCTGGACTACCTTTGTTGTAAATGTATTATCTTTTTAATGTACACACGATATATATTGCAGTCTGTCCGTCCTGAGAGAGGGATCCTCCTCTGTTGCTCTCCCTGAAGTTTCGCACATGAACTGGGGGGGTTCTCATTAACTGGGGGTTTCTTTGAGTGTTTTCTTTTCTGATGTCCAAGGACAGAGGGGGTCATATTGATATTCTGTACACACTGTATAGTCCACAGAGACTTTGAATGTGTGATAGTGGGCTTTATATATATAATATATATATAAGCCGTCAGAGTTGATGTTTAACAAAATAAAAGCCTTTTAGACTTCATCATCTAAACTTCTGGAGAACTCGTGCATAAAGTCTTGGGGATCTGAAGTTTAAATATCAGCTGAGCAAACTCTCTCAGCTGGTCCAGAGAAACCCGTGCAAACAGGGAAGTACTTTGTAGGGTAACGTTGTATGTTCCTGCAGATGAAGAACAACCCGCTGCAGGACAGGAGTCCGGTCCACGGAGACGATTTCGTCATCCTGCCCGAACCTCGCCTGGCCGTCAGCGTTTCCTCCAAAGACAACCTGAACGTCACGGTGTCCCAGAGCAGCCTGAGCGTCCTGCAGAACCTGGCCAAGGTACCGCCTGCTCCAATAGAACTAGGGGTGGGTACCGAGCCCCGGTATTAAACGGGCTCCGGGGCTGCATTTCTAAAGACGTGGTACCGTTAAGCTCTGACGTTATCGGTCTTTTTATCGGTTCTGGAGACATCTGAAAAAGATATGTCATATGTATTATTGCTGCACAAGCATTATATTGCAGTTCTAGTGTCGCCAACTCCGTTTCCAATATGCACGAAGACTGCAGAATGCGTCAGGTGTTCTGTCTGCTAGCAGCAACACACGGAGTTAACTCAATGATACAAACATGGGTTAATGATTAGAGGTAACGGAGTTATTTATTTTGTTAAAGTTTCAGCTAGGGGTGTGTGTGTGTGATGGATCGTTGGAGCTTTGTGCAACTCAAGGCGTATGCTCGAACGGGAGCTGCCTGGACGCTGCAGTCACGTTGCACTCTCCGTGCTGAGTGTGCTGACTTCTCGTACAATGTCCCGCTGTGTGTGTGTGTGTGTGTGTGTGTGTGTGTGTGGTGTGTGTGTGTGTGTGTGTGTGTGTGTGTGTGTGTGTGTGTGTGTGTGTGTGTGTGTGTGTGGTGTGTGTGTGTGTGTGTGTGTGTGGTGTGTGGTGTGTGTGTGTGTGTGGTGTGTGTGTGTGTGATGTCCCGCTTCCTGCATCAAGTCAAGCGCTCGGCGCAGTTGTTGCGAAATGCCGCTCCTCTGTTTTCATTGAAACAGCTCCTTATATCCGTTAGCGCAGCTAGCTAGCACCAGATGCTAACAACAACAATGCACGTAAGGTGTGCCCATTCTCTCTCGCTCCCTCGCGCCACACACACTCCCTCCCGATGGCCAGTCGGTGCCGGTGAGCGTGGAAGTGTGGTCTGCCGCAAGCGGGCAGCAGGAGCGGGGACAAAAAATACACATGCGTTCATCGCGTTAAAATAATTAGTGGCGTTAATTGTTTTTTGCGTTGGCGCGTTATTAACGCGTTAACTTGACAGCCCTGATTTAATTTGAATAAAAAGCAATGTTAGTTTTCTTCACGGTTTACCTTATTTTCTTCTCCAAAAGAACCGATGAGTACCGTTAAAACCTTAACGAAACCCACCCCTCAATAGAACCATCCTGCCCTACCGTACGCGGTGTGAACCGCGTCTTCTTCACAATACTGTCAATCCTGCACAGCATGTCTGCTCTGTTATGTATACACACATGCGTGCTCCGGCATCTGGACTACCCTTGTTGGAAATGTATCGTATATATCTGTTGCACGTCTGTCCGTGCTGAGAGAGGGATCCTCCTCTGTCCCGCGAACTGGGGGGTTTCTCCCATTTACCGGGGGCTTGTAACACATGTTGAGTCATTGAACCTGCACAGCACTGCACTTTGAATATAGTGTTGGTCATATTCTATTTAACATCACTCAGTTTCTTACATTTCTTACACTTACGTCTTTATTTAAAAATGTTTACATTACTCTTTAAAATACCTTTTATAATAGTTCTTTAAAAAACAGTGTCTTTGTTTCCGACCTTTGACACCAAAGCAGATTCCTTGTTAATAAATCCCATCCTGAAGCTGACGGTCTGGTTTGTGATCAGGCGTTCTCAGAGGGCGCCTCCTCCTCCTTCGACCCCTCCCTGAAGGAGAAGGCCCCCTTCACCCTCAATAACTCCCTGGGGATCCCCCTCATGGTGCAGCACAGCCCCTCCCTGAGGCCCCGGGGCCCCCCAGGCCAGGGGAAGCTCCAGGAGCTGCCGGTGGACCAGAGTCTGGACCTGGAGCTGTCCATGATCCGGACCTCGTCCCGGGGGAAGCTGTCGGCTCTGCAGAGGCAGGAGAGCTCTCTGTACAGCCTCTCCATCGGTCAGAGACTCCCCCCCAAAGAATACACTGCTTATATCTGCTCACACACTTCATATATGCTCACACACACACACACACACACACACACTTCATATATGCTCACACACACACACTTCATATATGCTCACACACACACACACACACACACACTTCATATATGCTCACACACACACACACACACACACACACACACACTTCATATATGCTCACACACACACACACACACACACACACACACACTTCATATATGCTCACACACACACTCTTTATATCTGCACACACACTTCATATATGCTCACACAAACACACACACACACACACACACACTTTATATCTGCCTTCATATCTCCAGCAGATATAAGCACATCCTGCAAATATGTTCTGGTCTCTTTCCTCATGTCCTTTTGTCCTTGTGTCCTCATGTCCTTGTGTCTTCATGTCCTTAAGTCATTGTGTCCTCATGTCCTTGTGTCCTCATGTCCTTTTGTCCTCATGTCTTTGTGTCTTCATGTCCTTAAGTCCTTGTGTCATTGTGTCCTCATGTCCTTGTGTCCTCATGTCCTTGTATCCTCATGTCCTTGTGTCCTCATGTCCTTGTGTCATTGTGTCCTCGTGTCCTCATGTCCTTGTGTCCTCATGTCCTTGTGTCTTCATGTCAGTGTGTCTCTGCTCATGCTCTGACTGAAGTGGATAGAGATTAAAGATGGCCTCTCTGACCCTGCAGTGCCCTCTGGATTCAGCGAGATCTCGAACATCGCCGTGGACAAACCGGGTCGCCGTCTCTACAACGTCCGCGGTCCCTCTCTGCAGGAGGTTGTGTCCGTGCTGCTGCAGATCGACGCCGCCGACGGGAACAAGGTCATCACGGTCCGCTCGCCACTGCAGGTACGAAGCTCAGAGACACCATGAACTAACCTAACCCTGACCCCATGAACTAACCTGACCCTGACCCCATGAACTAACCTGACCCTGACCCCATGAACTAACCTGACCCTAACCCCATGAACTAACCTGACCCCATGAACTAACCTGACCCTAACCCCATGAACTAACCTAACCCTGACCCCATGAACTAACCTGACCCTGACCCCATGAACTAACCTGACCCTAACCCCATGAACTAACCTGACCCTAACCCCATGAACTAACCTGACCCTGACCCCATGAACTAACCTGACCCTGACCCCATGAACTAACCTGACCCTAACCCCATGAACTAACCTGACCCTGACCCCATGAACTAACCCTGACCCTAACCCCATGAACTAACCTGACCCTGACCCCATGAACTAACCTGACCCTAACCCCATGAACTAACCTGACCCTAACCCCATGAACTAACCTGACCCTAACCCCATGAACTAACCTGACCCTGACCCCATGAACTAACCTGACCCTAACCCCATGAACTAACCTGACCCTGACCCCATGAACTAACCTGACCCTGACCCCATGAACTAACCTGACCCTAACCCCATGAACTAACCTGACCCTGACCCCATGAACTAACCTGACCCTAACCCCATGAACTAACCTGACCCTGACCCCATGAACTAACTGACCCTGACCCATGAACTAACCCTGACCCCATGAACTAACCTGACCCTGACCCCATGAACTAACCTGACCCTGACCCCATGAACTAACCTGACCCTGACCCCATGAACTAACCTGACCCTGACCCACCCATGAACTAACCTGACCCTAACCCCATGAACTAACCTGACCCTGAACCCCATGAACTAACCTGACCCTGACCCCATGAACTAACCTGACCCTAACCCCATGAACTAACCTGACCCTGACCCCATGAACTAACCTGACCCTGACCCCATGAACTAACCTGACCCTGACCCCATGAACTAACCTGACCCTAACCCCATGAACTAACCTGACCCTAACCCCATGAACTAACCTGACCCTAACCCCATGAACTAACCTGACCCTAACCCCATGAACTAACCTGACCCTAACCCCATGAACTAACCTGACCCTAACCCCATGAACTAACCTGACCCTGACCCATGAACTAACCTGACCCTAACCCCATGAACTAACCTGACCCTGACCCTAACCCCATGAACTAACCTGACCCTAACCCCATGAACTAACCTGACCCTAACCCCATGAACTAACCTGACCCTAACCCTGACCCATGAACTAACCTGACCCTAACCCCATGAACTAACCTGACCCTGACCCTAACCCCATGAACTAACCTGACCCTAACCCTGACCCATGAACTAACCTGACCCTAACCCCATGAACTAACCTGACCCTGACCCTAACCCCATGAACTAACCTGACCCTAACCCCATGAACTAACCTGACCCTAACCCCATGAACTAACCTGACCCTAACCCCATGAACTAACCTGACCCTGACCCCATGAACTAACCTGACCCTGACCCTAACCCCATGAACTAACCTGACCCTAACCCCATGAACTAACCTGACCCTAACCCCATGAACTAACCCTAACCCTAACCCATGAACTAACCTGACCCTAACCCCATGAACTAACCTGACCCTAACCCCATGAACTAACCTGACCCTGACCCTAACCCCATGAACTAACCTGACCCTAACCCCATGAACTAACCCTAACCCTAACCCCATGAACTAACCTGACCCTAACCCCATGAACTAACCTGACCCTAACCCCATGAACTAACCTGACCCTAACCCCATGAACTAACCTGACCCTGACCCTAACCCCATGAACTAACCTGACCCTAACCCCATGAACTAACCTGACCCTAACCCCATGAACTAACCTAACCCCATGAACTAACCTGACCCTAACCCCATGAACTAACCTGACCCTAACCCCATGAACTAACCTAACCCTAACCCCATGAACTAACCTAACCCTAACCCCATGAACTAACCTAACCCTAACCCCATGAACTAACCTAACCCTGACCCTAACCCCATGAACTAACCTAACCCTAACCCCATGAACTAACCTGACCCTAACCCCATGAACTAACCTGACCCTAACCCCATGAACTAACCTGACCCTAACCCCATGAACTAACCTAACCCTGACCCCATGAACTAACCTAACCCTGACCCTAACCCTAACCCCATGAACTAACCTGACCCTAACCCCATGAACTAACCTGACCCTAACCCCATGAACTAACCTGACCCTGACCCCATGAACTAACCTAACCCTGACCCTAACCCTAACCCCATGAACTAACCTGACCCTAACCCCATGAACTAACCTGACCCTAAGCCCCATGAACTAACCTGACCCTAACCCCATGAACTAACCTGACCCTAACCCATGAACTAACCTGACCCTAAGCCCATGAACTAACCTGACCCTAACCCCATGAACTAACCTGACCCTAACCATGAACTAACCTGACCCTAACCCCATGAACTAACCTGACCCTAACCCCATGAACTAACCTAACCCTGACCCCATGAACTAACCTAACCCTGACCCTAACCCTAACCCCATGAACTAACCTGACCCTAACCCCATGAACTAACCTGACCCTAAGCCCATGAACTAACCTGACCCTAACCCCATGAACTAACCTGACCCTAACCATGAACTAACCTGACCCTAACCCCATGAACTAACCTGACCCTGACCCCATGAACTAACCTAACCCTGACCCCATGAACTAACCCTGACCCTAACCCCATGAACTAACCTGACCCTAACCCCATGAACTAACCTGACCCTAACCCTGACCCCATGAACTAACCCTGACCCTAACCCCATGAACTAACCTGACCCTGACCCTAACCCCATGAACTAACCTGACCCTAACCCCATGAACTAACCTGACCCTAACCCTGACCCCATGAACTAACCTGACCCTAACCCCATGAACTAACCTGACCCTGACCCTAACCCCATGAACTAACCTGACCCTAACCCCATGAACTAACCTGACCCTAACCCTAACCCTGACCCTGCACTAACAGCCACTGCAGGTACGAAGCTCAGAAACACCAGAAACCTTGTTTCAGTTGAGTTCATTTGTCTCCCGTGTGTTTTTGTCTCAGATCAGGAATCACTTCTCGGTGCCGTTCACCGTCCTGAAGTTCTGTCCCACCTCCAGGAGCCTGAAGAGCGTCGGACAGGCGGAACCAGAGAGAGAGTTCCACATCGACCTGGAGACATACAGGTGTTGCATGACCTCTCTCTCACACACACACACACACACACACACACACAAGGTTCAAGGTTCTTTATTGTCAAACTAACATAGCTACGGAGTAATGATGACGTTGAAAATCTTAGGTCACCGGCTTCTCCAACAATGGAACACAATATGCAGATAAGCAGAGAATATTAAAACAATATTAAAGTATATTAAATTAAAAGTAATACTATAGGAATGTGCAATGCACTCACACACACACACACACACACACTCATATGAACTCTGGCAGCTCTTTTGCTGATGTTGTCCCCCCCCAGATAACAGCTGTCCCCCCCCCCAGGTGTCAGCTGTTTGTGGCCCCCGCCGGCCCCCTCTCCTCTCAGTATGGCCCCTCCTCCTCCTGCGTCTGCTGGAAGGAGCAGATCCACCGCAGCCGTGAGGTCTCCTCTCTGCTCCAGTGCCCCTCTCTGGACGGCAGCCTGCCTCTGATGGTGGTGGCCGTGGCTCTGCCTGACGACCTGCAGCACATCAGTAGCCGTGGGGAGGAGGACTGGGACCCCGCCTACATCCTGCACCTGCACCCTGGGGCCACCCTGAGGAACCTGCTGCCCTTCAGTGTGCGATACATGATGGAGGTGAGGGCCAGACGGGGGATTCGAGAACATACAGCATGTAAACATAATGTAGTCTCCAAAGATATTCAAATCCTAGGGGATTTAACCCGTTAAGCCCGAGAAGAAACTCATTTAACACAATGCTAACGCTGAGCCTCTGAATTAGCAATGAGCGAAACATGCTAACAGATGACTGCACTGACAACCTTATGATTCATCCATTCTGCACGTCCAACCCATCGATCTGATCGTGAGATCACACAGAATCAATGGGTACAGACATTATCACTCAATGATACAAACTCGCGTTTTTTTTGCTCAACCTCTCTAAAAAGGTCAAATTTCAGTTGTTTCGCATCAATCTTGAGACAGGGTACTTATTATATGTTGTACTTTGGACTCCTAAAGCTTCTAGTCTACCTTACCATCATCCAAGGGTGGTACACTAAAAAATACATTTTGGACGGACACTATAATTTACAGTTTTTTACCATGTTCAATCTGAATTTACTTTAAGATAAAAACATCTATATTGATTCTGACTCACAGGTTCATCGTTACTTTGAGAACAAAGATTATTAATTTACCCCTTTTAGAAGATAAGGTCATTTGTTCTGGGAACGTCATTTTGGAGCCCGAGACCTGAAAACAGGCTCAGGGCCTCAAAGAGTCACAGCTGTATCGGCGGATGCACAGAGCTACAGTGTAGATCGTAGGTCCCCGGTTCTCTAACAACACGTATAAGACGCCAACAAGAAAACACTTGGAACAATAAGAATAGAGCAGATGATGTTATGAGTGCTGGACTGTGTGAACCCTGAAGGCCCTCAGATGGGTTCTGACCCGGTGGTTTCTCCTCAGAACTCTGCAGACTCCTACGAGCTCCCTGCAGGCAGCACAGCGGACCTCCTGAACGCTCGGGTCTCCGGGGAGATCCTGTCTCTGGTTCTGATGAAGTACCAGGGCCGCGACTGGCACGGACACATCCGGATCCTCCAGGAAGTTCCAGAGTTCTTCTCTGTGGTTCTGGCCTGCGACGCGGACAGCAGCATGACGGTGGACCTGAGCATGCATGTGAGCAGAACCTCAGGCCGCCTGCTGCTGGCACTCTTCAGCCCGTACTGGATCATCAACAAGACCTCCAGGGTTCTGCAGTACCGGGCCGAGAACCTGACCGTCAAACACCCCGCGGAACACCAGGACATCGTGCTGTTCTCATTCAGGAAGAAGAACTTCTTCAGCAAGAGCAAGGTGAGGAACATCTGGGCTGCCTCTCCATGTAACCTCTTCATTAGTGAGGAACATCTGGAGTAACTCTTCATTGGTGAGGAACGTCAGTGATGTTGTTGTGGTTCTATAGATCCAGCTGAGCGTGGCCACCAGTTCGTGGTCCGAGGCCTTCTCTCCAGACGCAGTGGGGAGTTATGGATGCGTCCGCTGCCCCGCCAGCAAAATGGACTTCCTGGTAACTAAACCCCGCCTTCAGTTCTTCTCAACCTTTGTGGTTCCGTGTAGAATACTGTGGTTCTGTTCAGGTGGGCGTCAGCATCCAGATGAGCAGCACTAACCTGACGCGGATCGTCACCATGAGTCCGTTCTTCACTCTGCTCAACAAGTCCTCCTACGAGCTGGAGGTCGGGGAGCTCTGCAGCCCGACGTCCACCAGGTGGCACTACATCACCTCCAGCGAGGTGACCCTCTTCCTATTTACCTCACTTCCTGTTTACCTCACTTCCTGTTTACCAAACGTCCTGCTTAATTCACTTCCTGTTTACCACACTTCCTGTTTACATCACGTCCTGTTTACCTCACTTCCTGTTCACCTCACTTCCTGTTTACCTGACTTACAGTGAGGGAAAAAGAAAAGCACAATGCGTATTGTTTCACTGTTGTCATATCATTGTTATGATCTTTTTTAATAATCGTTATGCTGTGGTGCTGTTCTGTGGTTGCTATGGTGCTGTTCTGTGGTTGCTATGGTGCTGTTCTGTGGTTGCTATGGTGTTGTCCTGTGGTTGCTATGGTGCTGTTCTGTGGTTGCTATGGTGTTGTTCTGTGGTTGCTATGGTGTTGTTCTGTGGTTGCTATGGTGTTGTTCTGTGGTTGCTATGGTGCTGTTCTGTGGTTGCTATGGTGCTGTTCTGTGGTTGCTATGGTGCTGTTCTGTGGTTGCTATGGTGTTGTCCTGTGGTTGCTATGGTGCTGTTCTGTGGTTGCTATGGTGCTGTTCTGTGGTTGCTATGGTTCTGTTCTGTGGTTGCAATGGTGTTGTTCTGTGGTTGCTATGGTGCTGTTCTGTGGTTGCTATGGTGCTGTTCTGTGGTTGCTATGGTGCTGTTCTGTGGTTGCTATGGTGTTGTCCTGTGGTTGCTATGGTGCTGTTCTGTGGTTGCTATGGTGCTGTTCTGTGGTTGCTATGGTTCTGTTCTGTGGTTGCTATGGTGTTGTTCTGTGGTTGCTATGGTGTTGTTCTGTGGTTGCTATGGTGCTGTTCTGTGGTTGCTATGGTGCTGTTCTGTGGTTGCTATGGTGCTGTTCTGTGGTTGCTATGGTGCTGTTCTGTGGTTGCTATGGTGTTGTTCTGTGGTTGCTATGGTGCTGTTCTGTGGTTGCTATGGTGCTGTTCTGTGGTTGCTGTGGTTCTGTTCTGTGGTTGCTATGGTGCTGTTCTGTGGTTGCTATGGTTCTGTTCTGTGGTTGCTATGGTGCTGTTCTGTGGTTGCTATGGTGCTGTTCTGTGGTTGCTATGGTGCTGTTCTGTGGTTGCTGTGGTTCTGTTCTGTGGTTGCTATGGTGCTGTTCTGTGGTTGCTATGGTTCTGTTCTGTGGTTGCTATGGTGCTGTTCTGTGGTTGTTGTGGTGCTGTTCTGTGGTTGTTGTGGTGCTGTTATGAGGTTGTTGTGGTGTTGTTATGAGGTTGTTGTGGTGTTGTTATGAGGTTGTTGCGGTGTTGTTATGAGGTTGTTGTGGTGTTGTTGTGGTGTTGTTGTGGTGTTGTTATGAGGTTGTTGTGGTGTCATTATGTGGTTGTTGTGGTGTTGTTATGAGGTTGTTGTGGTGTTGTTCTGTGGTTGTGGTGTTGTTCTGTGGTTGTTGTGGTGTCATTATGTGGTTGCTGTGGTGTCATTATGTGGTTGTTGTGGTGTCATGATGTGGTTGTTGTGGTGTTGTTATGAGGTTGTTGTGGTGTTGTTATGAGGTTGTTGTGGTGTCATTATGTGGTTGTTGTGGTGTCATTATGTGGTTGTTGTGGTGTTGTTATGAGGTTGTTGTGGTGTCATTATGTGGTTGTTGTGGTGTTGTTATGAGGTTGTTGTGGTGTTGTTCTGTGGTTGTTGTGGTGTTGTTGTGGTGTTGTTCTGTGGTTGTTGTGGTGTCATTATGTGGTTGTTGTGGTGTTGTTATGAGGTTGTTGGGGTGTTGTTCTGTGGTTGTTGTGGTGTCGTTATGTGGTTGTTGTGGTGTTGTTATGAGGTTGTTGTGGTGTCGTTATGAGGTTGTTGTGGTGTTGTTATGAGGTTGTTGTGGTGTTGTTATGAGGTTGTTGTGGTGTTGTTATGAGGTTGTTGTGGTGTTGTTATGAGGCTGTTGTGGTGTTGTTATGAGGTTGTTGTGGTGTCATTATGAGGTTGTTGTGGTGTCGTTATGAGGTTGTTTTGGTGTTGTTATGAGGTTGTTGTGGTGTTGTTATGAGGTTGTTGTGGTGTTGTTATGAGGTTGTTATGGTGTTGTTATGTGGTTGTTGTGGTGTCATTATGAGGTTGTTGTGGTGTTGTTATGAGGTTGTTGTGGTGTTGTTATGAGGTTGTTGTGGTGTCGTTATGAGGTTGTTGTGGTGTCGTTATGAGGTTGTTGTGGTGTTGTTATGAGGTTGTTGTGGTGTTGTAATGCGGTGTTGTTGTGGTGTTGTTATGAGGTTGTTGTGGTGTCATTATGAGGTTGTTGTGGTGTTGTTATGAGGTTGTTGTGGTGTCATTATGAGGTGTTGTGGTGTTGTTATGGTGTCGTTATGAGGTTGTTGTGGTGTCGTTATGAGGTTGTTGTGGTGTTGTTATGATGTTGTTGTGGAGTTGTTATGAGGTTGTTGTGGTGTTGTTATGAGGTTGTTGTGGTGTTGTTATGAGGTTGTTGTGGTGTTGTTGTGGTGTTGTTATGAGGTTGTTGTGGTGTCATTATGAGGTTGCTGTGGTGTTGTTATGAGGTTGCTGTGGTGTCATCCTGCTGGACCTCTCTGCAGCGTTTGACACCATCTCTCACAACATCCTCCTCACCCGCCTCTCAGACCTCCTAGGTGTCCCTGGCACAGCGCTGTCCTGGCTTCTAGCGATGTGCATCTCCATCACTGAGGCCGATGCGATGCGCATCTCCATCACTGAGGCCGATGAGCACTCATCCAGCTGCTGCCTGATGTGCTGAGCACTCATCCAGCTGCTGCCTGATGTGCTGAGCACTCATCCAGCTGCAGCCTGATGTGCTGAGCACTCATCCAGCTGCAGCCTGATGTGCTGAGCACTCATCCAGCTGCAGCCTGATGTGCTGAGCACTCATCCAGCTGCTGCCTGATGTGCTGAGCACATATCCAGCTGCTGCCTGATGTGCTGAGCACTCATCCAGCTGCAGCCTGATGTGCTGAGCACTCATCCAGCTGCTGCCTGATGTGCTGAGCACTCATCCAGCTGCAGCCTGATGTGCTGAGCACATATCCAGCTGCAGCCTGATGTGCTGAGCACTCATCCAGCTGCTGCCTGATGTGCTGAGCACTCATCCAGCTGCAGCCTATGGGAACAATAAAGAATACAGATAACCTTTCACAAACAGCTCTTTCATAACTGCTGACAGCAAGGAAGACACTGAGCTGTGATTGGCCGTCACAGGCTGCTGTAAACTAAACACCTGTCTCTGACAGAACACCTCTGAGTGATTTAACTCATGTCTCTTTCAGCCGCAGACCCCATGTCGCCTCTTTATGTGCGTCGCTAAGTTCCTCGTACTACGTGTGTACTTTAAAGCGGCTCGGCATCGTTTACAATTTGAGAGCCATTTTTCAAGTTGACCGTCTGTAGTATATAGTGCCGCGCACATATACCATCAGGACGTTCTGATGGGGTGCGGCTGGCGGCGGAGTGATACTGTGTGTATGCAAGCCCGCACCTGGACGGGTCTATGTATCATGGCTGGAGACCTGTTGAGAAATAAAGATACCTCATACAAAGCTCTACGGACACCTGATCGCTCTCATGACCTGCGGTCAGCTATAGAGCATAACGGACTATTACACCGTCTTTCTGGAACAATCCCAAGTGTTGCCAGACGTTTGATTTGTAGGTATTTTTCGGTGCGCTGCGTTTCTCTTTCTACTCAACTTCCGTGCGTGTTGATAACTGAGACTCTCTTGGCCGGTGCACCGATGTGAATTGGTGAATCTTAACATCTCTACTGGGTTCACATCCTACCTCCAGAACAGGAAACAGTTTGTCTCCATCAACGGCTCAAACTCACCCCCGGCCCCAGTCCACCACGGTGTACCCCAGGGCTCTGTGCTTGGCCCCCTCCTGTTCACCATTTACATGCTCCCCCTCGGCCAGATCATCCGACATCATGGACTCAATTTCCACTGTTACGCTGATGATACCCAACTGTATCTCAGCACCACTCCATCCTCCCAGCTCCCCCCCTCGGTTTCTCATCAACTGCCTGCATGACATCAAGACATGGATGTCCTCAAACTATCTGAAGCTGAACAGCGGTAAAACAGAGCTCATGGTTGTGGCACCCATGGCCCTGCTTCAGAAGGTTGGTGACTTCGTCCTCGAGGTCGACGGCTGCTCCATCTCCCCATCTCCTGAAGCCCGCAACCTGGGTGTCATCCTCGACTCCACCCTCTCCTTCCACTCCCACGTCACGTCAGTGACCAAATCGGCCTTTTACTACCTAAGGAACATTGCAAGACTCGGACCGTCACTCTCGGAGTCGGTTGCCGAGACCCTGGTGCATGCGTTTGTCACCACCCGCTTGGACTACTGCAATGGCGTCCTGTTCGGGGTTCCCAACAAAACCCCGGACAGGCTCCCAGTATGTCCACAACTGTGCAGCTCGGGTCCTCACGCACACAAAGTCGTGGCAGCACATCACTCCCACCCTCATCCACCTCCACTGGCTGCCGGTCAAGTCCCGCATCACCTACGAAGTCCTCCTCACCTACAAGTCCCTCCATGCCCATGCCCCCCAGTACCTATCGGACATCCTCCACCCACATGCCCCACCCCGGAACCTGCGGTCCTCAGACTCTGGCCTGCTCACCACCCCCCGCACCAAACTGAGAACCTTCGGGGACAGAGCCTTCAGCGTGGCAGCCCCCACCCTCTGGAATGCTCTCCCTGTGGAGATCCTCAACATCCCCACGCTCGACGCCTTCAAAGGGCCCTCAAGTCCCATCTGTTCACCAAGGCCTTTGGCCCCTCATCCATGTGTTGTTTTTGTCTGACTGGTTGTCTGACTGCCTTTTGTTTTGTTGTGTTTGTTTTGCCCTGTTCTTCCTTGTAAAGCGACCTTGGGTCCCATGAAAGGCACTATATAAATCTAAGCTATTATTATTATTGTTATGTTATGTTTTGTTGTGTGATTGCCGTTGTGGTAATCGTGTGTTGTTGTTGTTGCAGTGCCTCCCCCTGTGGCCGGAGAACCCCTCAGGGAAGTTGTGTCTTCGCGTCGTTGGTTCTGAATCCTCCTCCAATTTATTCTTCTTCAACCGACAGGACAGCGGCATCCTGCTGAGGCTGGACCAGGTGAGAGGTCATAGCATATTATCACTATCCACAGAGAGGCTGGATCGTGCATAACTACACGTAGTGTGTGTGTGTGTGTGTGTGTGTGTGTGTGTGTGTGTGTGTGTGTGTGTGTGTGTGTGTGTGTGTGTGTGTGTGTGTGTGTGTGTGTGTGTGTGTGTGTGTGTGTGTGTGTGTGTGTGTGTGTGTGTGTGTGTGTGTGTGTGTGTGTGTGTGTGTGTGTGTGTGTGTGTGTGTGTGTGTGTGTGTGTGTGTGTGTGTGTGTGTGTGTGTAGTGCGGTGGGATCATCGTGGACGTCAACATGTCGCATCACTCGATCATCATCAGCTTCAACGAATATTACGAAGGAGCGGCTCCTGCTCTGTTGCTCAACCACACACCCTGGGTCAGCATCAGATACAAGCAGAGGTACACACACACATATATACACACACACACACACACACACACACACACACACACACAGATTGAAGTTATATACTGTATGTAGTTGCCAAAATCCTATCAGTTCGTCTTATATGTTTCTGTTCCTGGCCACATGGAGAAGTTGGGGACTATCAGATTCGCAGCGTTTTGATTGGTTGATCTTGAACGTTTATTTCCAAAATACAAAAACAATATAAACTTGGAGCTTAAACTGCAGCAGCAGATCTGAATAATCAGTTTGACTCAGATCAGCGACAGTAGATCCGCGTCCTGCTGCCACCCTGTCACACACCGCTCCAGGTGTTAGCCCCGCCCTCACCTGAGGGAGGCACACTTCTTGCTGCCATAGAAACATGCATTCATGGCAGCTGCGGACAGATCCAAAGCGGCTCCTAACCTGTGTCTGTGCCCAGCGGCTCCACGGGGGTCCAGGACCTGAAGCCCGGAGAGGCTCGGCTCTTCGCCTGGGACGACCCGTCCGGAGAGAGGTCGCTCAGCTGGAGCTGCATGGAGAACCACGGAGACCTGGACCTGCTGAAGGTCTGACATCACCCCCATTACCCCCATTACCCCCATTACCCCATTACCCCCATCACCCCCATTACCCCCATACCCCCATCACCCTCATTACCCCCATCACCCCCATCACCCCCATCACCCCCATTACCCCCATTACCCCCATTACCCCCCATTACCCTCATTACCCCCATCACCCTCATTACCCCCATTACCCCCATTACCCTCATACCCCCATCACCCCTCATTACCCCCATCACCCCCATCACCCCCATTACCCCCATCACCCCCATACCCCCATTACCCTCATTACCCCCATTACCCTCATTACCCCCATCACCCCATACCCCCATTACCCCCATTACCCCATTACCCCCATCACCCCATTACCCCCATTACCCCCATTACCCCCATCACCCTCATTACCCCCATTACCCTCATTACCCCCATCACCCCCATTACCCCCATTACCCCCATTACCCCCATTACCCTCATTACCCCCCATCACCCCATTACCCCCATTACCCCATTACCCCCATTACCCCCATTACCCCCATCACCCCCATCACCCCCATTACCCCATCACCCTCATTACCCCCATCACCCCCATTACCCTCATTACCCCCATCACCCTCATTACCCCCATCACCCCCATCACCCCTCATTACCCCCATCACCCCCATTACCCCCATTACCCTCATTACCCCCATTACCCTCATTACCCCCATCACCCCATTACCCCCATTACCCCCATTACCCTCATTACCCCCATCACCCCATTACCCCATCACCCCCATTACCCCCATTACCCTCATTACCCCCATCACCCTCATTACCCCCATCACCCCCATCACCCCCATTACCCCATCACCCCCATTACCCCCATTACCCCCATTACCCCCATTACCCTCATTACCCCCCATCACCCCATTACCCCATTACCCCCATTACCCCTCATTACCCCCATCACCCCATACCCCCATTACCCCCCATTACCCCCATCACCCCCATTACCCCCATTACCCCTCATTACCCCCATCACCCCATTACCCCCATTACCCCCATTACCCTCATTACCCCCATCATCACCCCATTACCCCCATCACCCCATTACCCCCATTACCCCCATTACCCCCATCACCCCCATCACCCCCATTACCCCATCACCCTCATTACCCCCATTACCCCCATTACCCCCATTACCCCCATCACCCTCATTACCCCCATCACCCTCATTACCCCCATTACCCCCATCACCCCATTACCCCCATTACCCTCATACCCCCATTACCCCCATCACCCCCATACCCCCATCACCCCCATTACCCCCATCACCCTCATTACCCCCATTACCCCCATACCCCCATTACCCCCATCACCCTCATTACCCCCATCACCCTCATTACCCCCATTACCCCCATCACCCCCCATTACCCCATCACCCTCATTACCCCCATTACCCCCATTACCCCCATCACCCCCATTACCCCCATTACCCTCATTACCCCCATCACCCCATTACCCCCATCACCCCCATTACCCCCATCACCCTCATTACCCCCATCACCCTCATCACCCCCATCACCCTCATTACCCCATCACCCCCATTACCCCCATCACCCTCATCACCCCCATTACCCCCATCACCCTCATTACCCCCATTACCCCCATTACCCTCATCACCCCCATTACCCCCATTACCCTCATTACCCCCATTACCCCCATCACCCCCATTACCCCATCACCCTCATTACCCCCATCACCCTCACTACCCTCATTACCCTCATCACCCGCCATTACCCTCATCACCCCCATTACCCTCATCACCCCCATTACCCCCATCACCCTCATCACCCCCATTACCCCCATCACCCTCATTACCCCCATTACCCCCATCACCCCCATTACCCTCATCACCCCCATTACCCTCATCACCCCCATTACCCCCATCACCCTCACTACCCTCATTACCCTCATCACCCCCATTACCCTCATCACCCCCATTACCCTCATCACCCCCATTACCCCCATCACCCTCATCACCCCCATTACCCCCATTACCCCCATTACCCCATCACCCTCATTACCCCCATTACCCCCATTACCCCCATCACCCCCATTACCCCCATTACCCTCATTACCCCCATCACCCCATTACCCTCATTACCCCCATCACCCTCATCACCCCCATTACCCCCATCACCCCATCACCCTCATTACCCCCATTACCCCCATCACCCCCATTACCCCCATTACCCTCATTACCCCCATCACCCCATTACCCTCATTACCCCCATCACCCCATTACCCCCATTACCCCCATCACCCCATCACCCTCATTACCCCCATCACCCCCATTACCCTCATTACCCCCATCACCCGCATTACCCCCATTACCCCCATCACCCCATTACCCTCATCACCCCCATTACCCCCATCACCCTCACTACCCTCATTACCCTCATCACCCCCATTACCCTCATTACCCCCATCACCCCCATTACCCCATCACCCTCATTACCCCCATCACCCTCACTACCCCCATTACCCTCATCACCCGCCATTACCCTCATCACCCCCATTACCCTCATCACCCCCATTACCCCCATCACCCTCACCCCCATTACCCCCATCACCCTCATTACCCCCATTACCCCACACCCCCATTACCCTCATCACCCCCATTACCCCCATCACCCCCATCACCCCCATTACCCCCATCACCCTCATTACCCCCATCACCCCCATCACCCCCATTACCCCCATCACCCCCATCACCCCCATCACCCCCCTCACCCCCATTACCCCATCACCCTCATACCCCCATCACCCTCACTACCCTCATTACCCTCATCACCCCCATTACCCTCATCACCCCCATTACCCTCATCACCCCCATCACCCCCATCACCCCATCACCCCCCATCACCCCCCATCACCCTCATCACCCCCATTACCCCCATCACCCCCATCACCCCCATCACCCCCCATTACCCTCATCACCCCCATACCCTCACTACCCTCATTACCCTCATCACCCCCATCACCCTCATCACCCCCCATTACCCTCATTACCCTCATCACCCCCATTACCCTCATCACCCTCATTACCCCCATCACCCCCCATTACCCTCATTACCCCCATTACCCCCATTACCCTCATCACCCCCATTACCCCCCATCACCCCCATTACCCCCATCACCCCCATTACCCCCATCACCCTCATTACCCTCATCACCCCCATTACCCTCATCACCCCCATTACCCCCATTACCCTCATCACCCCCATTACCCCCATCACCCCCCATCACCCTCATTACCCTCATCACCCCCATCACCCCCATCACCCTCATCACCCCCATCACCCCCATCACCCTCATCACCCCCATCACCCCCATTACCCTCATCACCCCCATCACCCTCACTACCCTCATTACCCTCATCACCCCCCATTACCCTCATCACCCCCATCACCCCCATTACCCTCACTACCCCCATTACCCTCATCACCCCCCATTACCCTCATCACCCCCATCACCCCCATTACCCTCACTACCCCCATTACCCTCATCACCCCCATTACCCTCATTACCCCCATTACCCCCATTACCCTCATCACCCCCATTACCCTCATTACCCCCCATTACCCCCATTACCCTCATCACCCTCATCACCCTCATCACCCCCCATCACCCTCATTACCCCCATTACCCCCATTACCCTCATCACCCTCATCACCCCCCATCACCCCACCATCGAGGGCTTATGCTCTGGCTGTCTCTCCACAGGCCACATTAGTAGAGACTGTAAACGACGGCTCAGCTTTAGAGTTTGCAAGCAAGCCCTCCCAAGTGTCCTCAATCTGTATTTATTTATATAGCACATTGTAAACAAGTGCTGTACAGGAAACACAGAGTAAGTTGGACCATGACAACTGAAATAACGCTGAGGCACCAGTTAGCGAACCTTACGCAGGGCATTCCAGGCCAGAAGAGAGGGAAGCCATAGGAAAGGCTTGAGGAAGGAATACAGGAAACATGTTGAATGTCCCTCGTGACTGGAATGAAACGGAGACTCTCGTCGAGACCTGGATCCTGCGTCAGATTCAC
Organism: Champsocephalus esox; assembly: GCA_036324585.1. Lineage (NCBI taxonomy): Eukaryota > Metazoa > Chordata > Actinopteri > Perciformes > Channichthyidae > Champsocephalus > Champsocephalus esox. Next base: position 319,516 of record CM070479.1, read on the forward strand.
GAACTGGTGCCTCAAGTTAAACATCAGTTTTATTTCTATATGGTTTTGGCCGCTCCACCCACTGCCATGTGTTCCTCTGTTCTGGGTCCACCTGGTTCTGGTCTCTGGTTCTAGTCTCTGGTTCTGGTCTCTGGTTCTGGTCTCTGGTTCTAGTCTCTGGTTCTGGTCTCTGGTTCTGGTCTCTGGTTCTGGTCTCTGGTTCTGGTCTCTGGTTCTAGTCTCTGGTTCTAGTCTCTGGTTCTGGTCTCTGGTTCTAGTCTCTGGTTCTGGTCTCTGGTTCTAGTCTCTGGTTCTGGTCTCTGGTTCTGGTCTCTGGTTCTGGTCTCTGGTTCTAGTCTCTGGTTCTGGTCTCTGGTTCTGGTCTCTGGTTCTAGTATCTGGTTCTAGTCTCTGGTTCTAGTCTCTGGGGTTCTGCTGTGTTCAGGACGATGTGGGCCAGTTCTCCTACGACAGCCGGTCTCAGGTCCATTGGGTTTCCTTCCTCGACGGACGGCAGCGGGTTCTCCTTTTCACCGAAGATGTTGCTGTGGTGACGAAGGCTCGGCAGGCGGAGGAGCTGGAGCAGTTTGAACAGGAAGTGAAGGTTTCTCTGCAGAACCTCGGACTCTCATTGGTCAACAACAGAGGGAGGCAGGAGGTCGCTTACATCGGCATCACCAGGTATCTTCATCTTCCTCATCATAGTGATTATACAGATGTAGCACCTCATTTCGGACTCCAGCTTACAGCTTCCTGCCTAAGACCAGTATGGAGGAATGTTAAGCCCTCCCACTATTTTCCAAGAGGGCGTTGCCAGATTTTCAATTTCAGGTTTTAACCAGGAGATGGCGCTTCATTCACAAATACAGAAAGACAACTTTTCAAGCACTTTCAGTTGTGTTTTGAAGAACATTTGAACACAATATTTAAGATCAACTAAAATATATCTAATCTTGTAATTCAATAATATGTAGTCTTTATATATTAAATAATCATAATAATAATGTAAATGTTTACTTTACACTTCTTTATTTGTTATGCTCATACTTTTACCTTTACAATCGTTTGCTTTAATATGCAGTATATTTGTTGTATTTTGTGTTTGCTTCCTCCTGCTCCCTTTCGGACACACACCGTATGATTTATTATTATTATGAAGATATTATTAAGATAAGATGTTCCTTTATTGATTGAACATGTTAGTTTAGAGCGTGCTGTCCCACGGTAATCCAGAAGGCTCATTCCGACCATTATTTAAACCAACAGGTGCTTTCCCACCGTCTACAGTTTGGTTTGTACAGAGGGAGCTCTGGGGAAGAAAGGTCAGGGGGGAGAGCTGCCGTTTCATTCAGACTGTTTAAAAAACGGTAACAACGGACTATTTCTCTTAGCGGATGCATGTCAATTTAAATCAATACAACTATTTTTTAAATCAATAAAAACATTTTCTAAATCCATAAAAGCATTTCAATTAATGTTGGGAGTCATGTCGTTACTTTGTTGAGAATGTGGCCGTGTGATAAGCGGGATAATGTGCGGCGACTTGATCCTTATGGGGAAAATAACCCTCCATTAAAATATAAATATGTGTAGTGAATGACTGAGTTTAGGCGCGTTGCTAACGGTGTAATGAAGCTAACTACAGTGTATTCATAGGTCAGTGATTTCATGTCAATTAGTCAAACATAAACAGACATGATCGTGGTGAAGATGATTAAATTAGGATTAAACATCGAGAGCCGGGCTGCATTTCCTCCCGTTCGTTTTCTTCGACTAAACAACATTATTGAGTTAAACAACAACATGGTGATGTTTTGTAAATGATGTCTCTTATTGAGCACAGAGCATGATATCGTGACATATGGATCAAAGTTCCGCTGTCCATCCAGCGTACTGTGTCTGACTTTATTTCACATGAGCTCCAGTGTGGAACTGCACCCCCTGGTGGATCAAGGATGCATTGCAGCTGGATTCATTATAATTACATTTATTTATCACGGGGGAGGTCTCAAGTCAAGCTGGAGGTTTTCCCTTGAGCGAGGGCAGATCACTTATCAGGCCCTCGCGTTTCAAACTGTCTGAAATGAGGTGCTACATCTGTAGCAGTAGCAGTGTGCATTCAGCCGGACGGTTCAGGATCCAGATGTAACCTTTCAATGTGGATTGTGTGAATATGTATGAAATATGTTGATATATCACATGTTAATGTTGTTATTGAATTGTATGGTACAAAGCATCTTGTATAGTTTGAGATCTATGTTCTTTTTGTACATGGTCTCTAAACCAATTAACTAACTAAACTATTACGTGTGTGTGTGTCTGTGTGTGTGTGTGTGTGTGTGTGTGTGTGTGTGTGTGTGTGTGTGTGTGTGTGTGTGTGTGTGTGTGTGTGTGTGTGTGTGTGTGTGTGTGTGTGTGTGTGTGTGTGTGTGTGTGTGTGTGTGTGTGTGTGTGTGTGTGGTGTGTGTGTGTGTGTGTGTGTGTGTGTGTGTGTGTGTGTGTGTGTGTGTGTGTGTGTAGCTCAGGTGTGGTGTGGGAGATGAAGCCTAAGAGCCGCTGGAAGCCCTTCAGCCAGAAGAACATCAACCTGCTGGAGGAGGCGTTTCAGAAGCAGCATGGCGGCGGCGGCGGCTGGGTCACTCTGGAGACTCACCTGGAGGTCAGAAGTCACACACACCACTATCAGCTGATCATGTGATCTGTCCGCTGACTGTGTGTGATGTCATGATGTTTCAGGTGAAACTGGGTGGAGCCACCATGATGATGCGGAAGCCCATTTCCTGCCAGGTGAGGAGGAACTTCCTGTCTGGGATCCAGGTCGAGTTCAAGCAGTCGCAGCACCAGCGCTGTCTGAGGGCCCAACTGCACTGGCTGCAGGTACACACACACACACGCACGCACGCACACGCACGCACACGCGCGCGCGCACACGCACGCACGCGACGCACACGCACACACACACCTGTCTGACACTCTCTGTTTGCAGGTGGACAACCAGTTGCCTGGCGCCATCTTCCCGATCGTCTTCCATCCCGTTCCTCCGCCCAAATCCATCGCTCTGGACTCAGGTGGGTCCTCTTTGTTAAATGTTTTTCACATTGTTTTATTCGTGATTCAGTTTGTGATTTTAACTTGGAGCCCTGCCTCCACAGAGCCGAAGCCCTTCATCGAAGTGTCCGTAATCACGAGGTTCAACCGGCACAGCAACGTCATGCAGATCAAGTGAGTGGCCACCAGTGGAAGGTGAGGAAACCCCTTTAACGTGAGGGTCAGCGTGTCACTCTCCGCCCTGCAGGTACTTCATGGCTCTGGTTCAGGAAATGGCGGTGAAGATCGATCAGGGTTTCCTGTCGGCCATCTTGGCTCTGTTCACCCCCGCTGCTGAGCTTCATGCCGAGCGGCAGAAGGTAGAGACGTAGAAATGGAAGTAATAGAAGTATATATAAATGTACAGAATTCACACAGTATATCCTGCTCCAGGCCGGGCTGCTGGATAAAGACCTGAAGAAGCTTCAGACGGAGCTGATGGCGACTTCGCTCTCCGACCAGTCCACTCTCAGCTTCTTCCAACACTTCCACATCTCCCCCATCAAGGTCCACACATGATATATTTGATACATAATACATATGTTATATAATACTTACATTAATGATATAATAAGTGTATATGTTGCAGCTGCACCTGAGTCTGTCTCTGGGCTCCTCCGGCTCAGAGGAGTCTCCCGAGGCGATGCAGAGTCTGAACCTGCTGCTGCAGAGCATCGGAGCCACGCTGACTGACGTGGACGACATCGTCTTCAAGTGAGAGAGAGTCCTACTTCCTGTTCTTTCTTTTCTGTTCCCTGCTTCCTGTATCCTGCTTCCTGTATCCTACTTCCTGTTTTTTCTTTCTGTTCCCTGCTTCCTGTATCCTACTTCCTGTTCTTTTCTTTCTGTTCCCTGCTTCCTGTATCCTGCTTCCTGTATCCTACTTCCTGTTCTTTTCTTTCTGTTCCCTGCTTCCTGTTCCCTGTTTCCTGTTCCCTGTTCCCTGCTTCTTGTTCCCTGCTTCCTGTTCCCTGCTTCCTGTTTCCTTTGTATGATGTTCCTGCTCCTCTCTTCAGGCTGGCCTTCTTCGAGGTGAAGTACCAGTTTTATCGCAGAGAGAAGCTGATGTGGGCGGTGGTCCGACATTACAGCGAGCAGGTACATCAAATCTAACGTTTTCTTATAAAAGCAAGATCAAACTGCAGCTTTAGGATTATTTGATATATGTCTGCAGATATAATATGATATGTGTGCGTGTTTATGGCTGCAGTTCCTGAAGCAGATGTATGTTCTGGTTTTGGGTCTGGACGTCCTGGGGAACCCGTTCGGACTGATCCGAGGTCTGTCCGAGGGCGTGGAGGCCTTTTTCTACGAGCCTTTCCAGGTAACGCACACTTGTAAAATCTTTTTAAACCGGGAAACTAGTCCTCAGATGTGCCAGGATCACATGTTTGCTGTGGCGTCCCTCAGGGAGCCGTCCAGGGCCCGGAGGAGTTTGCTGAGGGCTTCGCCATTGGGGTCCGCACCCTGCTGGGAAACACCGTCGGTGAGTTATTCTTCTACACAGTGTGTTTCCAGAGGTGCATGCTGGGTAAAGTGGTTCTGAGGAGGTGCATGCTGGGTAATGTTGTTCGGAGATGGAGTGTTCTGCTGGGTCCTGAAGGGGGCGCTGCAGGGATGGTATCCAGCTTTGCATCCTGGGTAAGGTAAGATAAGAAGTACTTTATTGATCCCAATGTGTGAAATGTTTGTGTTGCAGCAGCATCAAAAGACGAGGCATTGTTCATTAGAGAAATTCAAAGAGTAGAAATAAACAATCTAAAATGTTAACATCTCAAATAGAAATAAAATAGCATTAAAAAAGTAAAAAATATACATGTGGAAATAGAAATGTAATAGTGTGTTTTCTGCTCGTCCTGCAGGGGGCACTGCAGGGGTCATCTCCAGTGTTGCATGCTGGATAATGTAATGGTGTGTTTTCTCATGCAGGGGGCGCTGCAGGGGTCGTCTCCAGGATCACAGGCTCGGTGGGGAAAGGTCTGGCCGCCATCACCATGGATAAAGAGTTCCAACAGAAGCGCCGCGAGGAGATAAACCGCCCGCCCCGAGACTTCGGAGAGAGTCTGGCCAAAGGAGGGAAAGGACTGCTGAAGGTCAGGACTCCCGTAGTACCTCAAATAATAAGATAACAAACATTTAAAAATGCACGCAGTGTTGAGCAGACACATCGATGCCTGGAGAGCCTCAGGTCCGGAATCTCGTCAGACGATGTTTGGTTGACACAAGTCAAAAACGGTGTTCTCCCGTGACCTACTACCTCATCTTTCGAGCTACTTACTATTCCCCGGCAAATGAACATCACATATGATTTGTTGGTATTCTGTGGAGAATGGACATCTTTAAGATCTGTCCTCCAGTGTCTGAGGGCATCTTAATATTCAATAAACTATGAGTGTCTTATATCCATGTAACGGGAAGAAACTCAGCTCACTGATCTTCTTTTTCTTTTAAACCCACAAAGCTAGCGCCGAGCCTCTGAATTAGCTTCGAGCGAAACAATCTTAAGGCCGTTAGCACAGAACTCTAGCTCCACTGATCGATATACTTATTGGATCTGCACAAACAAGCTTATATAACATCCTGAGAGTCCAGAGACTATAGAAAGATAAGGATCATCACTGAGCGATCAGAACTCGTGACAGGGGAAGCAAATACAGACGACACACGACGTAGCTTCAGCTAGCAGAACACGGAGATATGCTCACCGTAGCTGTTATTCTCATCAAAAGTCGTGTTCAATGGCAATACAACGAGAACAAACGCGGCTGAAGGTTAACCCATAGGTTATAGCAATGTGTCCGTCACTTTGAACAAATTATTGACAATCCATAATTCCATTTTTATGCAAAAATCGGAGAAGAAGAATTAGCTTCTAATGGTAGCCACCAGAGGATAGCGCAGCTTCCGGTTTTTCTACGCGTCTCTCTCACTCCTTATTTGGTAACCTGTGTGTGTATGGGGGACTTTCCTTCGATTCCATTGGCTCTGACGATTTTGCTGATTGACATCTCTTTCGTTAGACCAAGGGGGGCAGAGATATCAAAAATCCACCCAAATGACCCCAGAAGTGGTTTTTTTTTGCTAAACCTCTCTAAAAAGGTGAAAGGTCACTTGTTTTAAATCAATCTTGATACAGGGCACTTATTATATGTTACCTTACCGTCATCCAAGGGTAGTTTTCACTGTGAAAAATAATTGTTGTGTTAAATGTTAAATTTAGTGTTCGGACCCTTCGTGAGAGGAAACCGCTGGGCCCTAGCTCTCTAGTGTTCGGACCCTTCGTGAGAGGAAACCGCTGGGCCCTAGCTCTCTAGTGTTCGGACCCTTCGTGAGAGGAAACCGCTGGGCCCTAGCTCTCTAGTGTTCGGACCCTTCGTGAGAGGAAACCGCTGGGCCCTAGCTCTCTAGTGTTCGGACCCTTCGTGAGAGGAAACCGCTGGGCCCTAGCTCTCTAGTGTTCGGACCCTTCGTGAGAGGAAACCGCTGGGTCCTAGCTCTCTAGTGTTCGGACCCTTCGTGAGAGGAAACCGCTGGGCCCTAGCTCTCTAGTGTTCGGACCCTTCGTGAGAGGAAACCGCTGGGCCCTAGCTCTCTAGTGTTCGGACCCTTCGTGAGAGGAAACCGCTGGGCCCTAGCTCTCTAGTGTTCGGACCCTTCATGAGAGGAAACCGCTGGGCCCTAGCTCTCTAGTGTTCGGACCCTTCGTGAGAGGAAACCGCTGGGTCCTAGCTCTCTCGTGTTCGGACCCTTCGTGAGAGGAAACCGCTGGGCCCTAGCTCTCTAGTGTTCGGACCCTTCGTGAGAGGAAACCGCTGGGCCCTAGCTCTCTAGTGTTCGGACCCTTCGTGAGAGGAAACCGCTGGGCCCTAGCTCTCTAGTGTTCGGACCCTTCGTGAGAGGAAACCGCTGGGTCCTAGCTCTCTAGTGTTCGGACCCTTCGTGAGAGGAAACCGCTGGGCCCTAGCTCTCTAGTGTTCGGACCCTTCGTGAGAGGAAACCGCTGGGCCCTAGCTCTCTAGTGTTCGGACCCTTCGTGAGAGGAAACCGCTGGGCCCTAGCTCTCTAGTGTTCGGACCCTTCGTGAGAGGAAACCGCTGGGCCCTAGCTCTCTAGCGATCGGACCCTTCGTGAGAGGAAACCGCTGGGCCCTAGCTCTCTAGTGTTCGGACCCTTCGTGAGAGGAAACCGCTGGGCCCTAGCTCTCTGGAGCTCGGGCCCTTCGTGAGAGGAAACCGCTGGGTCCCTAGCTCTCTAGTGTTCAGACACTTCGTGAAAGGAAACTGCTGGGTCCTTGCTCTCTAGCGATCGGACCCTTCGTGAGAGGAAACCGCTGGGTCCTAGCTCTCTGGAGCTCGGGCCCTTCGTGAGAGGAAACCACTGGGCCCTAGCTCTCTAGCGATAGGGCCCTTCGTGAGAGGAAACCGCTGGGCCCTAGCTCTCTAGCGATAGGACCCTTCGTGAGAGGAAACCGCTGGGTCCTAGCTCTCTGGAGCTTGGGCCCTTCGTGAGAGGAAACCGCTGGGTCCTAGCTCCCTGGAGCTTGGGCCCTTCCTGAGAGGAAACCGCTGGGTCCTAGCTCTCTGGAGTATATATAATATACTAATCAACATCTGATGGCCTCTCTCTCTGCAGGGCGTCCTGGGGGGAGTTACAGGAATCGTCACCAAACCTGTGGAGGGTGAGTTAACCTGGTTTTACATCATGAATAGCTGAATATAGATACAGTATATGGGTATATAAAGGTGAGTAAACCTAGATATATACAAATATAGGTATGTATGGATATATATTGGTAAACGTATAGAGGGGTATATACAGGTGTTTCTGTAGACGTATAAGTGTATATATAAGGGTATATACAGCCGTATATATAGAGTTATATGTGTGTATATAGGGGTATATACTGTGCAGGTGTATAATCTATATGTTTGTGCAGGGGCCAGGAAGGAGGGCGCGGCCGGCTTCTTTAAGGGCATCGGGAAGGGTCTGGTGGGCGTGGTGGCCCGGCCCACCGGGGGCATCGTGGACATGGCCAGCAGCACCTTCCAAGGCATCCAGAGGTACTTCCTGTCTACAGCAGACACTTCCTGTCTGCTCTTCTTCTGCTCACTAATGTTCTGTTTCTGTTTTCTGTCTCGTGTCGTCGTGTCCCGGAGTTTGGTTCTTTCTTTTCTTTCTTTTCTTCTGGTGTGAGTATTTGTCCTTTCACGCGTTAAAGCTGACCTCCTGCATATATCTATATTTATATATCTCTTATATGATATCCGGGGGAGCAGCCTGGAGTGTTATCTATCCGATATGAATCTATAATATGGTATAGTGGGGGGGCAGCTTTGGCGTGTGTCTGTGCATGTTGTTGTTGTTGTTGTTGTTTTTGTTCCTGCATCGTGTTGAAATAAAATCTCCATCTGTCCATCGAGTCCTGATTCATGCTGTCACTGCTCGTAGCCCCGCCCCCAGCATTGTGAGGCCACGCCCCCCAGGAGGTCACAGGAAGTTAACTCGCTTTAAGGAGCTGTTAGCTCAGACAGATCAACTCCAGCATGCTGCGCGCGTGGAGTTAAACTCCATCTCAGATCGATTTAATAATACTGCAGCTGAAGACTTGAGTCAAGCTTCTTTTATCTTCAGTGAGTGAAGAGCTGCAGCCGTGGGTATATATGGGTATATATGTATATATAGGGGTATATATGTATATATAGGGGTATATATGGTATATATAGGGGTGTATATATGGGTATATATGTATATATAGGGGTATATATGTATATATAGGGGTGTATATGTGGGTATATATGTATATATAGGGGTGTGTATGTATATATGTGGGTATATATGGGTATATATGTATATATAGGGGTGTATATGTATATATAGGGGTATATATGTATATATAGGGGTATATATGTATATATAGGGGTGTATATGTATATATAGGGGTATATATGTATATATAGGGGTGTATATATGGGTATATATGTATATATAGGGGTATATATGCGTATATATAGGAGTATATGTGGGTATATATGCATATGTATATATATAGGTGTCTATATGGGTATATATGAGTACATATGCGTATATATGTATATATAGGGGTGTATATGTATAAATAGGGGTATATGTGGGTATATATGCATATGTATATATATATGGGTACATATGGGTACATATGGGTACATAGGTGTCTATATGGGTACATAGGTGTCTATATGGGTACATAGGTGTATATGTGGGTACATAGGTGTCTATATGGGTACATAGGTGTATATGTGGGTATATATGGGTACATAGGTGTCTATATGGGTACATAGGTGTCTATATGGGTACATAGGTGTCTATATGGGTACATAGGTGTCTATATGGGTACATATGGGTACAAGGTGTATATGTGGGTATATATGCATATATATGTATATATAGGTGTCTATATGGGTACATATGGGTACATAGGTGTCTATATGGGTACATAGGTGTCTATATGGGTACATAGGTGTCTATATGGGTACATAGGTGTCTATATGGGTACATAGGTGTCTATATGGGTACATATGGGTACACAGGTGTATATGTGGGTATATATGCATATATATGTATATATATAGGTGTCTATATGGGTACATATGGGTACATAGGTGTCGTTATGGGTACATAATATAGGTGTAAACGGATGGATGAATGTGCTTTAGTGAGTCAGTCGTGGCCTCTGCTTGCGTTCCTGAAACATTTCAAAGCAGCCTCAGAGACCTCCTCCATCCTGTCATGTGACCTGTGTCACTTCCTGTTAACCTGTTGATGTTGCGTTTCATGCTGTCTCTGTAGAGGTCATGCAAGGTGAGCCCTGACAGCACTTTGAGCCCTGACCCGGTCTCTGGCCCACTGGTCTGAAATCACCCTGATCTGTGTGTGTGTGTGTGTGTGTGTGTGTGTGTGTGTGTGTGTGTGTGTGTGTGTGTGTGTGTGTGTGTGTGTGTGTGTGTGTGTGTGTGTGTGTGTGTGTGTGTGTGTGTGTGTGTGTGTGTGTGTGTGTGTGTGTGTGTGTGTGTGTGTGTGTGTGTGTGTGTGTGTGTGTGTGTGTGTGTGTGTGTGTGTGTGTGTGTGTGTGTGTGTGTGTGTGTGTGTGTGTGTGTGTGTGTGTGTGTGTAGGGCTGCAGAGTCCACAGAGGAGGTCTCCAGGCTGCGTCCGGTCCGTCTGATCCAGGAGGACGGGATCATCCGGCCGTACGACCTGACGGAGGCTCAGGGCCTCGACCTCTTCCAGGTACCAGCTCTCCTCTGTCTCAGCTCCTCGTGGCTGAGACTCCATCGTGCCTCTTGCTTCTGCCTCTAACCACTGCTATCTCTCCCTCCTCCTGCTCTTCCTCTTCCTCCTCCTCTTCCTCTCACATGCAGCCTGAAGAGGAAGTGGATTGGATGGAATAAGTTACGTCTCCTTGACTCTGATCTAATATCTTTGTGTCGCACGTCTTTGCTCTCACCTCCTAAAGCGGTTCCTGTCTCCTGTCTCCTGTCTCCTTCTTCCCGCTGTGTGCTAACAGTCTGTATAACAGAGAGTCCAGAAGCACACTGGACTCGTTGCAAAGCAGTGGAGATATTATCGTGTGATGTATGAGTTATCACCTGGGAGTCTTTTCATATGTTCCTAAGCGATGTAGCGTCCGCTGAAGTCATGCGTCCTCTGAAGTCATGTGTCCTCTGAAGTCATGCGTCCTCTGAAGTCATGTTAGCATCTTGATTCATAATCTGTGATACAGACGTGTAATAAACGTGTTCGTGATGCATCGCTGAACGCTCCGTCTCTCTTTGTGCTGCGTCATAACTGCTGAGCGGACATCACTGAAGTGTCCACTGTGTCTTCAGCCAGCCACCAAGTTCTGCCACTTAGAAGATGAGGCCTGTAAAGTTCATCCTTCACTTCAACGAGAGAGACGGGGGGGGATCCAGGAAGTCACTTGGTAGGATCTTTAAAGAATGAATTGGTAAAGTAAGTATTTGGTCTCCTCCAAAGAAACAAGAGTTCTGGCTCTCACAGACCTGGAGCTCCTCCTCTCAGAGCCTCCTCTGTCCTCCACTCAGAGCCTCCTCTGTCCTCCACTCAGAGCCTCCTCTGTCCTCCTCTCAGAGCCTCCTCTGTCCTCCTCTCAGAGCCTCCTCTGTCCTCCACTCAGAGCCTCCTCTGTCCTCCTCTCAGAGCCTCCTCTGTCCTCCTCTCAGAGCATCCTCTGTCCTCCACTCAGAGCCTCCTCTGTCCTCCTCTCAGAGCCTCCTCTGTCCTCCTCTCAGAGCCTCCTCTGTCCTCCTCTCAGAGCATCCTCTGTCCTCCACTCAGAGCCTCCTCTGTCCTCCTCTCAGAGCCTCCTCTGTCCTCCTCTCAGAGCCTCCTCTGTCCTCCTCTCAGAGCCTCCTCTGTCCTCCTCTCAGAGCCTCCTCTGTCCTCCACTCAGAGCCTCCTCTGTCCTCCTCTCAGAGCCTCCTCTGTCCTCCTCTCAGAGCATCCTCTGTCCTCCACTCAGAGCCTCCTCTGTCCTCCTCTCAGAGCCTCCTCTGTCCTCCACTCAGAGCCTCCTCTGTCCTCCTCTCAGAGCCTCCTCTGTCCTCCACTCAGAGCCTCCTCTGTCCTCCTCTCAGAGCCTCCTCTGTCCTCCTCTCAGAGCCTCCTCTGTCCTCCACTCAGAGCCTCCTCTGTCCTCCTCTCAGAGCCTCCTCTGTCCTCCACTCAGAGCCTCCTCTGTCCTCCACTCAGAGCCTCCTCTGTCCTCCTCTCAGAGCCTCCTCTGTCCTCCTCTCAGAGCCTCCTCTGTCCTCCTCTCAGAGCCTCCTCTGTCCTCCTCTGTCCTCCTCTGTCCTCCTCTCAGAGCCTCCTCTGTCCTCCTCTCAGAGCCTCCTCTGTCCTCCTATGTCCTCCTCTTAGTGCCTCCTCTGTCCTCCTCTGTCCTCCTCTCAGAGCCTCCTCTGTCCTCCTCTGTCCTCCTCTCAGTGCCTCCTCTGTCCTCCTCTCAGAGCCTCCTCTGTCCTCCACTCAGAGCCTCCTCTGTCCTCCACTCAGAGCCTCCTCTGTCCTCCTCTCAGAGCCTCCTCTGTCCTCCACTCGTTACCTGTATCAATGGAACCTGTTTGAACTCGTTATCAGTATAAAAGACACCTGTCCACGACCTCAAACCGTCACACTCCAAACTCCACTGCGGCCGAGACCAGAGAGCTGTCAAAGGACACCAGAGACAACATGTAGACCTGCACCGGGCTGGGAAGACTGCATCTGCAACAGGTAAGCAGCTTGGTGTGAAGAAACAGACCAGACCGCTGATAATCTCCCTCGATCTGGGGCTCCACCAAGACCTCCCCCGTGGGGTCAACGGGATCACAAGACCGGTGAGCAGAGATCCAGAACCACACGGGGGACCGAGTCCATGACCTGCAGAGAGCTGGGACCAGAGTCACAAAGGCTACCATCAGTAACACACCACGCCGCCAGGGACTCAAACCTGCAGTGCCAGACGTGTCCCGCTGCTGAAGCCAGGACATGTCCAGGCCCGTCTGAAGTCTGCTAGAGAGCATTAGAGGATCCAGAACCAGGCCCGTCTGAAGTCTGCTAGAGAGCATTTAGAGGATCCAGAAGAGGACTGGGAGGAGGTCATCTGGTCAGATGAAACTAGACATGTTTGGAGGAGAAAGAATGCTGAGTTGCATCCAAAGAACACCTGCTGTGAGACATGGGGCTGGGACCATCATGCTTTGGGGCTGGGACCATCATGCTTTGGGGCTGGGACCATCATGCTTTGGGGCTGGGACCATCATGCTTTGGGGCTTTCTGCAGAGGGACCAGGACGACTGATCCGTGGAGAGGGAAGAATGAATGGGGCCATGTATCGTGAGATTTTGAGTGACAACCTCCTTCCATCAGCAAGGGCATTGGAGATGAAACGTGGCTGGGTCTTTCAGCATGACAATGATCCCAAACACACCGCCCGGGCAACGAAGGAGTGGCTTCGTAAGAAGCATTTCAAGGTCCTGGAGTGGCCTAGCCAGTCTCCAGATCTCAACCCCATAGAACATCTGTGGAGTGAGTTGAGAGTCCGTGTTGCCCAGCGACAGCCCCAAAGCATCCCTGCTCTAGAGGAGGTCTGCATGGAGGAACGGGCCAACGTACCAGCACCAGTGAACACCTGGTGGAGACTACAGAACACCTTTGACCTCTGTCGTGGCCAACAAAGGGTAATAACAAAGTATTGAGATGAACTTTTGTTTTTGACCAAATACTTATTTTCCACCAAAATGTGCAAATAAATTCATTAAAGATCCTACAAAGTGATTTCCTGGATTCCCCCCCCCCTGTCTCTCTCGTTGAAGTGAACCAGGAGGAACGTTCCAGGCCTCTCATCTTCTGAAGTGGGAGAACCTGCACAGCTGGTGGCTGACTGAATACTTGTTTGCCCCACTGTATACTCGTATGGTAGTGCTGTGATCACCCTCTGTATAACGTGTACCCCTCAGTCTCTCCTCCTCAGTCCCTCCGTTACGTGAGGGGCGCGGCCATCATGTTCATAATGACCGCGCTGCTGCACATCATCCCGCTCATCACACGGCATGACTCCCAACATGAACTGAAACGCTTCTATGGATTTAGAAAAGAGTTGTATGTATTGATTTAAATTGACATGCATCCGCTAAGGAAAGTAGTCCGTTGTTACCGTTTGAACTAACGTAGCAGCGGCAGGAAGGCGGACCTTTTTGATTACAGATTTGAAAATATCGCTGCTTGCTTTAAAAGTAGCACACTTCATTTCAAACCTTTATTTAACAGATTGGTCCCATTGAGATCAGAGATCTCTTTCTCACGGAGCCCTGCAGCAAACAGGTTCTGAAACATGAGACAATAAAGACATCATACATTATATCTACAGGACACATAGTTACAGACATTCCCAAGTGCCCATCGTATCAGCAAGCATTTCACTTAGCCGAGCTCTACAGACATGCAGAGGAATGAGATGCTCAGTTTCACTTCCTGCTGAAGATTGTTGATGATGTCGTCAGACCTTGGAGGGTATCTAGATACCCTGCCCTAAAGCCAGAGGACCTGCACACTTCATGAAGTCAGACCTTGGAGGGTATCTAGATACCCCTGCCCTAAAGCCAGAGGACCTGCACACTTCATGAAGTCAGACCTTGGAGGGTATCTAGATACCCCTGCCCTAAAGCCAGAGGACCTGCACACTTCATGAAGTCAGACCGTGGAGGGTATCTAGATACCCCTGCCCTAAAGCCAGAGGACCTGCACACTTCATGAAGTCAGACCTTGGAGGGTATCTAGATACCCTGCCCTAAAGCCAGAGGACCTGCACACTTCATGAAGTCAGACCTTGGAGGGTATCTAGATACCCTGCCCTAAAGCCAGAGGACCTGCACACTTCATGAAGTCAGACCTTGGAGGGTATCTAGATACCCCTGCCCTAAAGCCAGAGGACCTGCACACTTCATGAAGTCAGACCGTGGAGGGTATCTAGATACCCTGCCCTAAAGCCAGAGGACCTGCACACTTCATGAAGTCAGACCTTGGAGGGTATCTAGATACCCTGCCCTAAAGCCAGAGGACCTGCACACTTCATGAAGTCAGACCTTGGAGGGTATCTAGATACCCTGCCCTAAAGCCAGAGGACCTGCACACTTCATGAAGTCAGACCTTGGAGGGTATCTAGATACCCTGCCCTAAAGCCAGAGGACCTGCACACTTCATGAAGTCAGACCTTGGAGGGTATCTAGATACCCCTGCCCTAAAGCCAGAGGACCTGCACACTTCATGAAGTCAGACCTTGGAGGGTATCTAGATACCCTGCCCTAAAGCCAGAGGACCTGCACACTTCATGAAGTCAGACCTTGGAGGGTATCTAGATACCCTGCCCTAAAGCCAGAGGACCTGCACACTTCATGAAGTCAGACCTTGGAGGGTATCTAGATACCCTGCCCTAAAGCCAGAGGACCTGCACACTTCATGAAGTCAGACCTTGGAGGGTATCTAGATACCCCTGCCCTAAAGCCAGAGGACCTGCACACTTCATGAAGTCAGACCTTGGAGGGTATCTAGATACCCTGCCCTAAAGCCAGAGGACCTGCACACTGAACATGTGTCGCCGTCTGATGTCTGTCTGGCCCGCTGCGTGACGAGGAGGTTCTGCCCGTTACTTCTCGCTTCTCGCTCGTGTCTGTTTGAAAGCCAAACTGTACACAGTACAGCGTCCTTAACAATCAGAATCGAGTATTCAACTAAACCATATAATATGTAATAATAATGTGTGTGTGTTCAGCGCTCTCAGATCAAGCAGCTGGACGGGGAGGTGTTCAGGGATCACTGTCCGTACCCCGGGCAGAAGAAGACCTCCATCATCATCACCAACAGGTACCTGTCCTCCTCACCCTAACCCTACCAGGTACCCGTCCTCCTCACCCTAACCCTACCAGGTACCTGTCTTCCTCACCCTAACCCTACCAGGTACCCGTCCTCCTCACCCTAACCCTACCAGGTACCTGTCCTCCTCACCCTAACCCTACAGGTACCTGTCCTCCTCACCCTAACAGGTACCTGTCCTCCTCACCCTAACCCTACCAGGTACCTGTCCTCCTCACCCTAACCCTAACAGGTACCTGTCCTCCTCACCCTAACCCCAACAGGTACCTGTCCTCCTCACCCTAACCCTAACAGGTACCTGTCCTCCTCACCCTAACCCCAACAGGTACCTGTCCTCCTCACCCTAACAGGTACCTGTCCTCCTCACCCTAACCCTAACAGGTACCTGTCCTCCTCACCCTAACCCCAACAGGTACCTGTCCTCCTCACCCTAACAGGTACCTGTCCTCCTCACCCTAACCCTAACAGGTACCTGTCCTCCTCACCCTAACCCTAACAGGTACCTGTCCTCCTCACCCTAACCCCAACAGGTACCTGTCCTCCTCACCCTAACCCTAACAGGTACCTGTCCTCCTCACCCTAACCCCAACAGGTACCTGTCCTCCTCACCCTAACCCTACAGGTACCTGTCCTCCTCACCCTAACCCCAACAGGTACCTGTCCTCCTCACCCTAACCCCAACAGGTACCTGTCCTCCTCACCCTAACCCTAACAGGTACCTGTCCTCCTCACCCTAACCCCAACAGGTACCCGTCCTCCTCACCCTAACCCTAACAGGTACCTGTCCTCCTCACCCTAACCCTAACAGGTACCTGTCCTCCTCACCCTAACCCTAACGGGTACCTGTCCTCCTCACCCTAACCCTAACGGGTACCTGTCCTCCTCACCCTAACCCTACAGGTACCTGTCCTCCTCACCCTAACCCTAACCGGTACCTGTCCTCCTCACCCTAACCCTAACGGGTACCTGTCCTCCTCACCCTAACCCTAACGGTACCTGTCCTCCTCACCCTAACCCTAACGGTACCTGTCCTCCTCACCCTAACCCTAACGGGTACCTGTCCTCCTCACCCTAACCCTAACTCTGCCATAGCAAACAGGCTATGGCAGACTCCCATGAAATACAGGAAACACGTTTTATGGTCAAAGGAGGAAAGAGTGATAGAACCGGGGTAAAGCAAAGAAAGTGTCCGACAATAGTGACTTGTGAGGCGGCCAGAGAGTCTGTCATCTCTCGGTCCTATCCTTCAGGCAATGTGATTACCAGAACTGGGTCAAATTGACCAAAATGTAAAACAAATAAGTTTCAATTCATCCATGGGAAAGGGCTGACAATTAAAAAAAGTATCCGAAAATAGTGCATCATGAGCCCTCAAGAGTCCCCTGACAACTCCCCTTGCGTTTTTCCAGTCAGAAAAAAATTGGTGTTCACTTTTTGGAGATCCATAGAAAAGGGGTGAAAGTGAGAAAATGTATCCGAAAATAATGCCTCTTGAGGCGGATAGAGTCCCCTCAAACTCCCCTTACATTCCTCCAGAGACCAGTTCAAAGACATAACGTGTGGTCAGAGCCATGCTGGGGGGTCTCCATGCAACAATTGTATCCAAGCCAGAGCACACATGGAGCGGATACATTCCTCCATGAAGTGAGACAGCCGTTTCTGAGTGCTCTCAAAAAGCGGGTTTCCGATTTCGTGCAGACGGTAGCTTGAAAATGATGAATGCATTTTCTTGACGGAGAAGGGGAGGCTTGCTTTCCCTCTCTCCGTCAAGCTGCAACGGGGGAGGGGAAAAGTGACTCATGAAATGTACAAGAAGATGAGTAAAGCAGAGTCACTGCTGTTAGCGGGGTCTCAGACTCACAGGCACCCAAGCAGAGACCCAGGGTGATGCACATGGCTCTTTCACCCAGCAATATGTCTCTGAAAGGTGGGGGAAAGTGGTGTGAATACAGGGAGAGAGCAACCAGAGAGAAGCGGGCTGTGAATACAGGGAGAGAGCACCCAGAGAGAAGTGGGCTGTGGATACAGGGAGAGAGCACCCAGAGAGAACAGGGAGAGAGCACCCAGAGAGAAGAGGGCTGTGAGTACAGTGAGAGAGCACCCAGAGAGAAGTGGGCTGTGAGTACAGGGAGAGAGCTCCCAGAGAGAAGCGGGCTGTGAGTACAGGGAGAGAGCACCCAGAGAGAAGTGGGCTGTGAGTACAGGGAGAGAGCAGCCAGAGAGAAGTGGGCTGTGAATACAGGGAGAGAACACCCAGAGAGAAGTGGGCTGTGAATACAGGGAGAGAGCACCCAGAGAGCAGTGGGCTGTTAGTACAGGGAGAGAGCACCCAGAGAGAAGTGGGCTGTGAGTACAGGGAGAAAGCAGCCAGAGAGAAGTGGGCTGTGAATACAGGGAGAGAGCACCCAGAGAGAAGTGGGCTGTTAGTACAGGGAGAGAGCACCCAGAGAGAAGTGGGCTGTGAGTACAAGGAGAGAGCAGCCAGAGAGAAGTGGGCTGTGAATACAGGGAGAGAGCACCCAGAGAGAAATGGGCTGTGCATACAGGGAGAGAGCACCCAGAGAGAAGAGGGCTGTTAGTACAGGGAGAGAGCACCCAGAGAGAAGAGGGAGAGAGCACCCAGAGAGAAGTGGGCTGTTAGTACAGGGAGAGAGCACCCAGAGAGTACAGGGAGAGAGCACCCAGAGAGAAGTGGGCTGTGAATACAGGGAGAGAGCACCCAGAGAGAGTGGACAGAGAGTACAGGGAGAGAGCACCCAGAGAGAAGTGGGCTGTGAATACAGGGAGAGAGCACCCAGAGAGCAGAGGGCTGTGAATACAGGGAGAGAGCAGAGGGCTGTGAATACAGGGAGAGAGCACCCAGAGAGAAGTGGGCTGTGAGTACAGGGAGAGAGCACCCAGAGAGAAGAGGGCTGTGAGACCCACAGAGAGAACCCAGAGAGAAGTGGGCTGTGAGTACAGGGAGAGAGCACCCAGAGAGAAGTGGGCTGTGAGACCCACAGAGCACCCAGAGAGAAGTGGGCTGTGAGACCCACAGAGAGCACCCAGAGAGAAGTGGGCTGTGAGTACAGGGAGAGAGCACCCAGAGAGAAGTGGGCTGTGAGACCCACAGAGCACTCAGAGAGCTCCTTGCAGCACATGGCTCTCCCACCCAGAGAACAGGCTGCTTCACAGCACTTTGCAAGCCAGGAAAAGTGATTGAATCCTGGGTATAAATGTTTTAAATAGTCTGATACCTCCAGGGCGCATCGCCGCATTTTACAAGCCAGGGAACCCTTAATAATTAAATGTGTTATTGGGCTACGGTGTTGTTCTTATTATTGTGTGTTGTTGTTGTTTATGTTTGTGTCTTGTTGTTGTTGTTGTGTAGGAGGGTGCTGTGTGTGAAGCAGATTGA
>CM070479.1:340884-373384 GCA_036324585.1 Champsocephalus esox
GGGTTAATATGATGTGGGGGGGTTTGTCCCTGCTCTTTGTCTGCAGGCTCACTGTCAGGGTTCATATGAAGCCATGAAAACACGTTGCACTACACTAATGAATATTCCTCGTCAGATAATTAAAGAGATGTTTATCTCTGAAAATATACAATCTGATTGTTAATGATCAATAAATGAAGTTCCTTCCTGTTTACAAACTCAATCTCTGTCTTTATTGTGTGACCCTGAACCAGAACCCGGTGTGTGGAACCGGTGTGTGGAACCAGAACCCGGTGTGTGTGGAACCAGAACCCGGTGTGTGTGAAACCAGAACCCGGTGTGTGTGAAACCAGAACCCGGTGTGTGTGAAACCAGAACCCGGTGTGTGTGAAACCAGAACCCGGTGTGTGTGAAACCAGAACCCGGTGTGTGTGAAACCAGACGGGTGTGAAACCCCGGTGTGTGTGAAACCAGTCTGGGGTTGTATAAGTACACACATATATATATATATATAATAATGTTAAGCTGACCACCAGACGTGCGGGAAAGAAGACGAATGAAACGGACGTGGTTCACGCGTGTTTAATGGCCGTGAGGTATGAATCGTACAGAGTGTATCAGAATAACGTTTCTGAAGTGCGTGTGCTTTAAATATCGGCCCTTCAGTAACTGAGATAAAACACATCATTCATAATAACCAGTTGTTACCGCAGATTAAATATCTGTCAGTTTAAAACTGTGACATCGCTGCAGGTGTCTCACTTCGTCAGGTACTGCAGTACTTCGTAGTACTTCGTAATACTTGGTAATACTTGGAGTATATTCTGTGGAAGAGCACTTCAAACTGGAATGAAGAGCCCCTCTATTACGACCGCGTGGTCGGGGGAGGGAGTCTTTCTGTCCGGCTCCCAGTCGTCGTCGTCCTCCTCCTCCTCCTCCTCCTCCTCCTCATCCTCATCCTCCTCATGCTCCTCATGCTCCTCCTCATCCTCCTCCTCCTCCTCCTCCTCCTCATCCTCCTCCTCCTCCTCCTCATCATCCTCCTACAGAGTTCATCAGACCCCACCCCAGCTCTGTTGAAAACATCTGCTCTGCTCTTAATAAAGTCTCTGAACACAGAGTTGTCTGCATGGGGGGGGGGTGACAAGCGTCCATCTTTCTGCCCACCCCCTCCTCATCATCATCATCATCATCATCATCATCATCATCATCATATCATCAGAAGTTCATCAGCGGTCCGGATCGAGGTCCGGATCAGCGGTCCAGGTCGAGGTCCTCGTACAGCAGGGAGCCGCTGAAGACGGTGAGCGGCTCCGCAGAGTGGGCCAGCCGCCCCGTCACCAGGTCCACGCACACCGTGTCCTGGCTCTGCAGCGGCAGGATGAGGCTGAACACGGCCAGCGACCCGGGGGGGGTTCTGGTCTCGGCCACCGGGTTGTTCTCCAGGCCTTCGGGCTGGTAGCCTCCCGAGTCCACCCGGGCCATGCCGTAGTTGGACTTGGACAGAACCGCCTCGATCTTCTCGTTCTTATAACCCGTCAGGACGGCGCTGAAGAAGTAGTGTCCGTCTACGGGGGCCGTGAACACGCCTGGGGGGGGGCACACAGAACCCATAATGGTGTTAGCACACAGAACCCATAATGGTGTTAGCACACAGAACACATAATGGGGTTAGCACACAGAACACATAATGGTGTTAGCACACAGAACACATAATGGGGTTAGCACACAGAACACATAATGGGGTTAGCACACAGAACACATAATGGGGTTAGCGTTAGCACACAGAACCCATAATGGGGTTAGCACACAGAACACATAATGGTGTTAGCACACAGAACACATAATGGGGTTAGCACACAGAACACATAATGGTGTTAGCACACAGAACACATAATGGGGTTAGCACACAGAACACATAATGGGGTTAGCACACAGAACACATAATGGGGTTAGCACACAGAACACATAATGGGGTTAGCACACAGAACACATAATGGTGTTAGCACACAGAACACATAATGGGGTTAGCACACAGAACCCATAATGGGGTTAGCACACAGAACACATAATGGTGTTAGCACACAGAACACATAATGGGGTTAGCACACAGAACACATAATGGGGTTAGCACACAGAACCCATAATGGTGTTAGCACACAGAACACATAATGGTGTTAGCACACAGAACACATAATGGGGTTAGCACACAGAACACATAATGGTGTTAGCACACAGAACACATAATGGTGAATCTTTCAGATAAGACATGAATTCAAAGTGATTTTTATCGATACAAGTTTCTAACTGAAGTTAAAAAGCGCTCTCACATCGAGCTGTTTCTCAGAGATCCATCCTAGTGATCTCTGGACTCCAGTAACACCCGACACGTGAACACTAGTGGGGACTGAAGAGGCACAGCCATCGTTCCTGCAGCCTTGGAGCAGGTGTGTGAGGGAGCACACTTGGTGACTAGGGATGCACGATAATTATCGGCCCGATATTAGGAATTATGACGTCATCCCGATAAACCGATAACAGTATTAATAGCCCCGATAACATACAATACATTTTTTGGGTAAAAAAAAAGAAAGAAGTACTGCGTGTGGGGGGGTTGGGATGAGGGGCGCTTGTTTTTCACTCGGCTCCTCCCGTGTTGCCAGTACTGTGGTGTTAGTGGTTTAGGAAGAGGGGAGTTCTTCACAAATCCAGCGCTCCCTAATACTTCGAACCTGATCAGTCACCTGAAACATCGCCATCGCTACGATGGTGTGTTAAAAGTGTACGAGGACAATAATACAATACAAAGTGTGTGTGTGTGTGTGTGTGTGTGTGTGTGTGTGTGTCTGCGTCTGTCTGCGTCGCGTTTGGAGCTATGTGCAACTCAAGGCATATGCTCAAACCGGAGCTGCCTGGACGCTGCACTCATGTTGCTGAGTGTGCTGACTTCTCGTACAACGTCCCGCTGTCTGCTTCCTGCATCAAGTCAAGCGCTCGGCGCAGTTGTGGCGAAATGTCGCTCCTCTGTTTTCATTGAAACAGCTCCTTCTATCCGTTAGCGCAGCTAGCTAGCACCAGATGCTAACAACAACAATGCACGGAAGGTCTCTCTCTTGCTCGCTGGGCCACACAAACACACGTACACACACACACACACAAACACACACACCCTCCCGGTCCTCCCGATGGCCAGTCGGTGCCTGCCGGTGAGCGTGGAAGTGTGGTCTGCAGCAAGCGCGCGGCAGGAGCGGGGCTGTCCGCATCAGCTTGTAGATGGTGTTTTATACTCGATGCGCTCTGAAGCTACGGGGCGGCCGAGGACAAACAATACACATGCGTTAAAATAATTAGTGGCGCAATTTTTTTGTATTATCGGTCTTGAGAAGCAGGAAGTTATCGGTATCGGTTTCAAAAAAACAATATCGTGCATCCCTATTGGTGACCAAACATCTGGAGAGAGTTCACATGGAAAGAAGACATTTCAGAACCGATGGAATGAAACGGATCCGTGATGGAGGAAATGGTTCTGTGGTCCTGCCCCGGCTGAGTGAACCTGGAAGGATGCATTCCTCTCAAGCAAGTTCTCCAGTACGGAGTCAGCCTACAGTGTGTGGAGAAACAGTGAT
The DNA here is from genome assembly GCA_036324585.1 of Champsocephalus esox. Classification (NCBI taxonomy): domain Eukaryota; kingdom Metazoa; phylum Chordata; class Actinopteri; order Perciformes; family Channichthyidae; genus Champsocephalus; species Champsocephalus esox. Next base: position 344,490 of record CM070479.1, read on the forward strand.
CGCGTTGTGAAAATTGATGTGAGATATTGTACCGAAGAAGGGTGTTACATTTAAAATGGCAGAAAGTCTTGTTGCAATTTCCAGATATTAAAAGAGGTCCTTTGAGTTTCTCTGGTAATTATCAATAGTAGCAGTTAAGTGAATACTGTTCAAACAAAACCTGTGTTTGTGTTTTATGGTGATTTCTCTGTTTGATCCTTTCAGAAAGGTGAGGACTAAAATGGCTCTAAACAAAGGGCTGGTTGGAGTAAACTGGGTTGTATTGCCCTGTGGGGGATGTGGAGGCATGCAGGACAGGGTGCTGGGCGGGGAAAGACTATATTCTGCTTAGGATCTCAAGCAGGCCAAGTTTCAGAGAAGTCTATATATCTTGAATAGTATATGTGTGAGTTTATACATTCCTGTGTGTTAATAGTTGAAGGAACAAAAGGTACATTTTTCCTCTCCCATATCGAGAGGTTTTTTATAGATTCCTGAAACAATGTTCCCTTTTTCTTAAAAGTAGATGAGCGCAAAAGTCTTTTTCTTTGACTGTTTACCTGTTTATCAAAAGAGTGTTTGAAGCTATTTGTGAAGAAGGAAGATGCAGAATTAATGGTGATTTCTGTTTTGAGTGTAAAGATTATCCCTGAGAATGTTTTTCTGGGTTAAACCATCGAGAGGCTTTGCAAATTGGGAGGGACATTTCCCCTGATTTTAATGAGGTGCCTCCTGCAGGCCTTCCCAACACCTGTGGCTTTCACAGCTGCCCGCGCTGATTCCCTGTGAGATAGCGTTTTGGTATCTCCCAAATGAAACTCCACCCCTTTCTGTTGGTTTTGGGACATGCAACTTGTTGCTTCGTCCTCTCTGCTCGCACCGCCCGGACCGGAAGGTCGTGGCAGCCCGTGAACAAGGCCAGGAGTAGGCATACTCCTGGCATTACTCATGGCTTTGTATGGTAATGTATTATATGGTATTGCATTATTACCGTTTATGATTCAAACAGATTTTTGTTTAACCCTCGTCCTGGTTGTTTTGAGTGTTCCTTCTTTCAAAGCAAGCTCATTAGGAACGGCGCGGAGAAAAGTAGTCCCAAACTCCTTCAGCGTTCAGCGGGAGAACCTGCAGCAGAACCTGCCGGGTCATGTGTACCTGTCTTCGGGTCGTAGAAATCTCCTTCGTTGACAAAGGTCTTATCAAAGACGATGGTTCCGGCTCGCTCCATGGGAACCGTAAGAGCAGCGGAGAACGCCAGTCTGGGAACGTGAGCGTCACCCCCGGGACGTCCTGAGCAAATGGGAAACACATCAAGGTTACAGATTATTCTGTTTCCATGGTTACTGCTGTTGCTAATGATGTTAGCACACAGAGACCCTGCCAACAACAGGACATATAAAGTATATTTCTATAACATATCTGGTCTACCGTGAGACCCTGTCTCTCCAGGTCGTCCTGGAGGTCCCAGAGGCCCTCGGGGACCCGGCAGCCCGTTAAAGCCTCTCTCTCCGGAGGGTCCTGGGGGTCCTGGCAGGCCTGTGGATGATATGAACTGTTGATTAAAAGATGGTGTCTCATTGGAGGTTCTCTTCAAGACGTTCCTGTCGGTTCCTTCAGTAACTGAAGTTCATCGGGACACTCGGCAGCTGCAGTAAACCACAGAGAGAAGCACAGAAACACACGCTCACTGTTCAGGTCTCGCTCCGAGGAGGTCTGCATCTCCTTGAAGACCTGGTTCACGCTCGAGTTCAGGTTCTTCATCCTGCTGTAGACATCCTCCTGGTTCTTCTGAATGTAGTCCAAGACTCCTCCGTGATGGACCACTGACTCATTCAGACCGGAAACACAGGTCCACAAGCTGGAGACGTGTCGGCTCAGACCTGAACGCAACACGGGAAACACGAGGAACACCACGTCACAACAAGGACACGACACGTCACAACAAGGACACGACACGTCACAACAAGGACACGACACGTCACAACAAGGACACGACACGGCAAAACAAGGACACGACACGTCACAACAAGGACACGACACGTCACAACAAGGACGCGACACGTCACAACAAGGACGCGACACGTCACAACAAGGACGCGACACGTCACAACAAGGACGCGACACGTCACAACAGGGACGCGTCAACATGCGGGACGGGTCAACACGTGGGACGCGGGACACGACACGACAACACGCGGGACGCGGGACACGTCAACACGCGGGACACGACAACACGCGGGACATGACACGCGGGACACGTCAACACGCGGGACACGACAACACGCGGGACGCGTCAACACGCGGGACACGACACATCAACACGCGGGACGCGTCAACACGCGGGACACGACACGACAACACGCGGGACACGACAACACGCGGGACGCGTCAACACGCGGGACACGACACGACAACACGCGGGACGCGTCAACACACGGGACGCGTCAACACACGGGACACGACAACACGACACGACAACACGCGGGACACGACAACACACGGGACGCGTCAACACGCGGGACACGACAACACACGGGACGCATCAACACGCGGGACACGTCAACATGCGGGACACGACACGACAACACGCGGGACACGACACGACAACACGCGGGACGCGTCAACACAACACGCGGGACACGACAACACGCGGGACACGACAACACGAGGGACGCGACACGCCAACACGCGGGACACGACAACACGCGGGACACGACACGTCAACACGCGGGACACGACACGACAACACGCGGGACACGACACGACAACACACGGGACACGACACGTGAACACACGGGACACGACAACAAGCGGGACACGACAACACGAGGGACGCGACACGCCAACACGCGGGACACGACAACACGCGGGACACGACACGTCAACACGCGGGACACGACACGACAACACGCGGGACACGACACGACAACACACGGGACACGACACGTGAACACACGGGACACGACAACACGCGGGACGCGTCAACACGCGGGACACGACACGTCAACACGCGGGACACGACATGTCAACACGCGGGACACGACAATACGCGGGACGCGTCAACACGCGGGACACGACACGTCAACACGCGGGACACGACACGTCAACACGCGGGACGTAGGCTAAAGGATGGATCAGATAAAGCACCTTCCTTGATGTTGAGGACGGACATGGAGACGCCGTCCAGCCGGCTGCAGACGCCCTCCAGCTTGGACAGCCTCTTCTCCAGCCCGTCTCCGGACCTCCTGCAGTCCCCCAGTTCCACCAGCAGGGTGCTGTCGACCCGCCGGACGTCCTGCTCCGCCCCCTGCAGGCGGACCTGGCTCTCCTCGATGTGCTCCCTCACCTCCTGCTGGATCTTGTCCAGCTCGGAGATGATCTTGTCCTTTGTGTTTCCTGTCGGAGGATCAGAGTCAGGTTACCAGTATTACCAATTTGACTTGGTGTCAAGGTGCAGACATAAAAGTAAAACAGAAATTAAAAACGCAGATAGAGAACTGTATAGAGCGGGCGTCACCAGACTCACCGAGGTCCGTGAGGACGCTGCCGTGCTTCTGCACCGTGTGCTGGAGCCCCTTCAGGGAGGCGTTGATGGAGCGGAAGGTCAGCACGGCCTCCGTCAGCTCCGCCTGCAGCGTCTTCAGCTGGTTGTTGTTGACCGAGCCGCCGATCACACTGTGGCCATCTAAAGGCTTCTCAGCACTCAACCCGGGTCTGATGGAGCCTCCAGAACCTCCAGCACCTCCAGAACCTCCAGAACCACCACCTTTTGGGAGTGTAGTTTGACAATAAACTCATTTTGAGGAAATGTTCAGAGATATGAAAGCACCTGAATATGTGTCCTAGCCACCGAAATAGCCGAGAACAAACAGTTTGCATCGAGTTCTGAAAACGACTCCTGGTTTCCTCCCAGCCGATCAATGCCAGCGTTCTGGGACTCGTTGCGATCTGGGATCGGGCGTGGTATAAATGATGTAAAGCCTCTCTACATGAGGAGGGGTTCTGAGCTTTCATTATTTTTGGGCATTAATACGAATGTATGTATTCGGTTCTGAACCCGTCTTTGTAAACGGGAAAGCAAGAGTAACAATGGGGATCAAAGAGCTCTCTTGTGATTGGCTGACCTGTGGTCGTACCCGGACAGCTGCACCTCCTGACGTCGTCCCGCAGCATCCGGACATCGTCCTCCAGTTGCGAACACATCTGGGAGCATCCTTCTCTGCGGGAGTCCAGCCGGGTCTGCAGTCTGTTGATGTGGATCTGCATAAGCCCCAGTGCATCCTGGGAGTGGTTCTTCAGTCGTCGCAGCTCATCCTCCACCTTCCCGCACAGCACGCAGTCGTGGCCCAGCATCTCCACCTCCGTCACGATGCGGTTGAAGTTCTCGCCGTGATCCCCGGTCAGAGCCTTGATCTGATGCACATCGTGGGTCAGGTCCACCACCTCGGGGGGGAAAAGGTTACGTTATCATCACAGCGACAGCAGACGGAGAGACCACCATCGGACTCGTGACCTCACCTTGTTCTGCAGAGAGTCTCCGGACACCGACAGGTCTTTGAGCTCTGTGTTGAAGTGCCGGATCTGATCCTCGTTGGCGACCACTCTCCACTCCAAAGACTTCTCTGTGGTCCTTCCTCCTGTGGATCCTCCTCCTGTCCCAGATAGTCCACCTCCTGTGGATCCTCCTCCTGTGGATCCTCCTCCCGTGGATCCTCCTCCTGTGGATCCTCCTCCTGTGGATCTACCTCCTGTGGATCCTCCTCCTGTGGATCCTCCTCCTGTGGATCCTCCTCCTGTGGATCCTCCTCCCGTGGATCCTCCTCCCGTGGATCCTCCTCCCGTGGATCCTCCTCCTGTGGATCCTCCTCCCGTGGATCCTCCTCCTGTGGATCCTCCTCCTGTGGATCCTCCTCCTGTCCCAGATAGTCCACCTCCCGTGGTTCCTCCTCCTGTGGATCCACCTCCTTCAGATCCCCCTCCTCCTTCAGATCCACCTCCTTTAGATCCCCCTCCTGTGGATCCACCTCCTTTAGATCCCCCTCCTCCTTTAGATCCCCCTCCTTCTTTAGATCCCCCTCCTCCTTCAGATCCACCTCCTGTGGATCCACCTCCTTCAGATCCCCCTCCTCCTTTAGATCCTCCTTCTCCTGTGGATCCTTCTCCTCTAGATCCTCCACAGCTGCAGTCCTCCAGCCTCCGGGTCGTGGTGTTCATGATGTTCTCCAGGTTCCTCAGCCTCTGGTCTTGGTGGCTCAGCTGGTCCTTCAGCAGCCCCACATCCAGCTCCACGTCTGAGACCCTGAAGGCCTGGTCATCAAAGCGGTCCAGGAACACGGTCCTCAGGTCTCCGAGTTCTCTGTGGAAGTATTCCTTCAGGCGGTTGTCCAGGTTATCAGTCCTCTGCACGGTGCTGTTGACCCGCCGCTCCAGGTCCTTCAGCCGGTGGTCCAGTCGACCCTCCGTCACAACTACCCCCGGTCCCCAACCCCTGATCCCCCGCCGCCCCCTGATCCTCTGCCCCCGCCGTCCACAGTGTTGCCTCCCCCCCTGCTGAGGTCCTTGTCCAGCCTGGTCTGGAGAAGGTCCAGGTTCTCGGAGGCCGAACTGATCTTCCGCTCAGCGTCAGAGACCCGGTCTCGGAGGTGGTTCGTGGTGTCGCAGCACCCCCGCAGTCGCACCACTTCGCGTTGCAGCCCGTCCAGGTTCTGGCGGTACCGAGAGTCCGTGTCGCTGAGCTTCTTCTCCAGAGCTGCGATGCGCTCGCGGCCCTCCCTCTGCTGTCGGCGCAGATCCTCCACACCGGCCTGAAACACAGGGTTCATGGTTTGAATGTTTCATTGGTACTGGACGGACGGCTCCTTACCGGAGGACTGGTACCTGACAGGAGGAGCAGGACAGCGAAACCCTCCTCTCCAGCTCCTGGAGGATCTCTGCTTTCAGGGAGTCCATCTTCCACCCGCTCAGACCCCCTCCGGACGGACCGGCCTCCAGCTGGTCCCCCTTCCCGTTCACCAGGTGGTTGTTGATGCTGACCAGGGTTTTATCATGAGCCTGTTGGAGCAAACACACTTCAGACCGGATCCAGTACCTCTCTGCTCCTCCTCGTCTGCAGGACCTCTTTAGATATTGAGCTACATTAAGTGGATCTGTCTTTGCTTCATTAGCTGCAATACAGTCTATCGTATTATCGTATCGTATTAAATCAGAGATGGCTGACTCGCCCGTGTGCGGTTGTCCAGCTGGTCCAGTTTGGTCTGGATGCTGTGGATGGTCTCTTTAATCTCCGGCTGAGCGGCATCTGCCGGGTTCCTCCCGCCTGAAGAGGGACCTCCTGAAGAGGAACCTCCTGAAGAACCTCCTGAAGAGGGACCTCCTGAAGAGGAACCTCCTGAAGAAGAACCTCCTGAAGAGGAACCTCCTGAAGAACCTCCTGAGGAACCTCCTGAAGAGGGACCTCCTGAAGAACCTCCTGAAGAACCTCCTGAAGAGGAACCTCCTGAAGAACCTCCTGAGGAACCTCCTGAAGAGGGACCTCCTGAAGAGGAACCTCCTCCGGTGTTCAGGCTGGCCTGGAGGTCCTGCAGGTTTTTGTTCAGACTCTGGATCCTCTCCTCGAGCTGTCTCATCCTCTCATCTTCTACCCGACCTGAGAGAACAGGAAGTAGATCATTAATGGGCTGCTGGTACATTTTAGAGACCCCTCTGTGTCAGCCTGCGATGCCCCTTTCACACCAAGGCTTTCCCGTTCAAGCTCCGTGCTAGAGCTTTTCTGGTTCGGAAACGGTTCTTCGGTTCAGCTCCCGCTCTGTTCACACCGCTCAGAGCCCAACTGGTGCTGCATCATTGCGTCATCGCTTGCGTCATGACGTAACCGTTCGCGTGCCTGCTTCATAAAGCCAAACCACGCGGAAACCCCTCACACAACAACAACAACAACAACAACGAACGATTGTATTGAAGCGCTACTTGTTTTGGTTTTGCTCTGTCGAAATCTGAAGCTCTGAAGAAATGGGACGACTTTACTTCCAACTGTACAGTCGTTACATGCTACATTAAAAAGTTCTTTACAATCATCATCAACTTCAGCGACGATTCCGTAGGAGAAAGAAGGTACATATACGTCCTATTCGACGCGTTAGAGCTCGCTGTTGATAGCCTCTGCATGCGCCAAGCTAAACACTTAGTGTTAATTTCGTCAGCTACTTTTTAATTTAGTTTTAGTCTTAGTCCTGTGTTAAATTTCCTTTTTAGTTTTAGTCATATTTAGTTACCCTCATCCTGTTTTTATTTAGTCAAGTTTTAGTCGACTAAAAGTCTGAGCATTTCATGTCTTATTTTAGTCTACCTTTTGTCACGGAGTCTTTTTAGTCATCAGATTATACAACATTTCAGTCAAAGTAGCCAAAACCAAAACCAATAATGTGTTATTTTAGTATATTAATAAATAAGATGATATATTGTCCTTATTTGCATTAAACTTAGGCTGAATGATTGAGCAAACCATCAGGTTTGTGGTGTTTGTACCAGCTGTGTTTTGGCCACATTGCTTCCCTTCTGATGACCATGAGTTAGACCATGGGTTAGACCATGAGTTAGACCACGGGTTAGGCCACGGGTTGGACCACGAGTTAGACCACGAGTTAGACCACGGGTTAGACCACAGGTTAGACCATGAGTTAGACCACGGGTTAGGCCATGAATTAGACCATGAGTTAGACCATGAGTTAGACCACGAGTTAGACCATGGGTTAGCCCATGGGTTAGACCATGAGTTAGACCACGGGTTAGACCATGAGTTAGACCACGGGTTAGGCCACGGGTTGGACCACGAGTTAGACCACGAGTTAGACCACGGGTTAGACCACAGGTTAGACCATGAGTTAGACCACGGGTTAGGCCATGAATTAGACCATGAGTTAGACCATGAGTTAGACCACGAGTTAGACCATGGGTTAGCCCATGGGTTAGCCCACGAGTTAGACCACGGGTTAGGCCATGCGTTAGACCACGGGTTAGACCATGAGTTAGACCACGAGTTAGACCACGAGTTAGACCATGACTTAGACCACGGGTTAGACCACAGGTTAGACCATGAGTTAGACCACGGGTTAGGCCATGAATTAGACCATGAGTTAGACCATGAGTTAGACCACGAGTTAGACCATGGGTTAGCCCATGGGTTAGCCCACGAGTTAGACCACGGGTTAGGCCATGCGTTAGACCACGAGTTAAACCACGAGTTAGACCACGAGTTAGACCACGAGTTAGACCCTGAGCCAGACCATGGGTTAGACCATGGGTTAGACCACGAGTTAGTCCATGAGTTAGACCATGAGTTAGACCCTGAGCTAGACCATGGGTTAGACCATGGGTTAGACCATGAGTTAGTCCATGAGTTAGACCATGAGTTAGACCCTGAGCTAGACCATGGGTCAGACCACGGGTTAGACCACGAGTTAGACCATGGGTTAGACCACGGGTTAGACCATGAGTCAGACCATGAGTTAGACCCTGAGCTAGACCATGAGTTAGACAATGGGTTAGACCATGAGTTAGACCACGAGTTAGACCATGGGTCAGACCACGGGTTAGACCATTAGTTAGATCATGACTTAGACCATGGGTTAGACCATGAGTTAGACCATGAGTTAGACCCTGAGCTAGACCATGGGTCAGACCACTGGTTAGCCCATGAGTTAGACCATGGGTTAGACCATGAGTTAGACCATGAGTTAGACAATGGGTTAGACCATGAGTTAGACCATGGGTTAGACCACGAGTTAGACAACGAGTTAGACCATGGGTTAGACCACGGGTTAGACCATGAGTCAGACCACGAGTTAGACCATGAGTTAGACCACGGGTTAGACCATGAGTTTGATCATGAGTTAGACCATGAGTTAGACCACGGGTTAGACCACGAGTTAGACCACGGGTTAGACCACGGGTTAGTCCATGAGTTAGACCATGAGTTACACCACGAGTTAGACCACGGGTTAGACCACGGGTTAGACCATGAGTTAGACCATGAGTTAGACAACGAGTTAGTCCATGAGTTAGTCCATGAGTCAGACCACGGGTCACGAGTTAGACCATGAGTTAGACCATGAGTCAGACCACGGGTTAGAACATGAGTTAGACCACGAGTTAGCCCACGAGTTAGACCACGAGTTAGACCATGAGTTAGACCCTGAGCTAGACCATGGGTTACACCATGGGTTACACCATGGGTTAGACCACGAGTTAGACCACGAGTTAGACCCTGAGCTAGACCATGGGTTACACCATGGGTTAGACCATGACTTAGACCCTGAGTTAGACCATGAGTTAGACCATGCGTTAGACCATGGGTTAGACCATGAGTTAGACCACGGGTTAGACCATGAGTTAGACCATGGGTTAGACCATGAGTTAGACCATGGGTTAGCCCATGGGTTAGACCACGGGTTAGACCACGAGTTAGACCACGAGTTAGACCACGGGTTAGACCACGAGTTAGACCACGGGTTAGACCACGAGTTAGACCACGGGTTAGACCACGAGTTAGCCCACGGGTTAGACCACGGGTTAGGCCACGAGTTAGACCACGGGTTAAACCACGAGTCAGACCACGAGTTAGACCACGACTTAGACCACGGGTTAGACCACGGGTTAGTCCACGAGTTAGACCACGAGTTAGAACACGGGTTAGACCACGGGTTAGACCACGAGTTAGACCACGAGTTAGACCACGAGTTAGTCCATGAGTTAGAACCTGAGCTAGACCATGGGTTAGACCATGGGTTAGACCATGAGTTAGACCCTGAGCTAGGCCATGAGTTAGACCACGAGTTAGGCCACGAGTTAGACCACAAGTTAGACCACGGGTTAGACCACGAGTTAGACCACGAGTTAGACCCTGAGCTAGACCATGGGTCAGACCACGAGTTAGACCAAGGGTTAGACCATGGGTTAGACCCTGAGCTAGACCATGGGTTAGACCATGGGTTAGACCACAGGTTAGACCACGAGTTAGACCACGGGTTAGACCACGAGTTAGACCACGGGTTAGACCACGAGTTAGACCACGAGTTAGACCACGAGTTAGAACACGGGTTAGACCACGGGTTAGACCACGGGTTAGACCACGAGTTAGACCACGAGTTAGTCCATGAGTTAGAACCTGAGCTAGACCATGGGTTAGACTATGGGTTAGACCATGAGTTAGACCCTGAGCTAGGCCATGAGTTAGACCACGAGTTAGACCACGAGTTAGACCACGGGTTAGACCACGAGTTAGACCATGAGTTAGACCACGAGTTAGACCCTGAGCTAGACCATGGGTCAGACCACGAGTTAGACCAAGGGTTAGACCCAGAGCTAGACCATGGGTTAGACCATGGGTGAGAACATGGGTTAGACCATGAGTTAGACCACGGGTTAGACCACGAGTTAGACCATGAGTTAGACCACGAGTTAGACAATGAGTTAGACCCTGAGCTAGTCCATGGGTTAGACCATGGGTTAGACCATGAGTTAGACCATGGGTTAGGCCATGGGTTAGACCACGGGTTAGACCACGAGTTAGACCACGTGTTAGACCACGAGTTAGACCACGGGTTAGACCACGAGTTAGACCACGAGTTAGACCACGGGTTAGACCACGAGTTAGACCACGGGTTAAACCACGAGTTAGACCACGGGTTAGACCACGAGTTAGACCACGGGTTAGACCACGAGTTAGACCACGGGTTAAACCACGAGTTAGACCACGGGTTAGACCACGAGTTAGACCACGGGTTAAACCACGAGTTAGACCACGAGTTAGACCACGGGTTAGACCACGGGTTAGACCACGAGTTAGACCACGGGTTAGACCACGAGTTAGACCACGGGTTAGACCACGGGTTAGGCCACGAGTTAGTCCACGGGTTAAACCACGGGTTAGTCCACGAGTTAGAACACGGGTTAGACCACGGGTTAGACCACGGGTTAGACCACGAGTCAGACCACGAGTCAGACCACGAGTCAGACCACGGGTTAGACCACGAGTTAGACCACGAGTTAGAACACGGGTTAGACCACGGGTTAGACCACGGTTAGGCCACGAGTTAGACCACGAGTTAGTCCATGAGTTAGAACCTGAGCTACACCATGGGTTAGACCATGGGTTAGACCATGAGTTAGACCACGAGTTAGACCATGAGTTAGACCCTGAGCTAGACCATGAGTTAGACCATGGGTTAGACCATGGGTTAGACCATGAGTTAGACCACGGGTTAGACCACGAGTTAGACCACGGGTTAGACCACGGGTTAGACCACGAGTTAGACCACGAGTTAGTCCACGAGTTAGAACCTGAGCTAGACCATGGGTTAGACCATGAGTTAGACCACGAGTTAGACCATGAGTTAGACCATGGGTTAGACCATGGGTTAGACCACGAGTTAGACCACGAGTTAGCCCACGAGTTAGATCACGGGTAAGACCACGAGTTAGACCACGGGTTAGACCACGAGTTAGACCACGAGTTAGACCACGGGTCAGACACTGAGTTAGACCATGGGTTAGACCACGAGTTAGACCACGGGTTAGACCATGAGTTAGACCATGGGTTAGACCACGAGTTAGACCACGGGTTAGACCACGGGTTAGACCACGGGTTAGACCATGGGTCAGACACTGAGTTAGACCATGGGTTAGACCATGATTTAGACCACGGGTTAGACCATGAGTTAGACCAGGGGTGCCCAACCAGTCGGTCGATCGCTGGGAGATTCCCAGTCGATCGCGAGATGTGTCTAAAAATAGAACAACAATATTCAGTTTTATCGTTAATGTCCTGTAACATAATCTTCCTGTGCCAGAATAATGCACATGAACGCATCAAAGCTTTGTGATTGGCCGGCGTGACCCCATGTGTCGGGGCGTGGCTGGTGGGCAGTGGGCACTAGTTCGCTGACGTTGTCCGTGTCAACAGGAGTGACAGTCCGCACACACACAAGACCGCAATCATGGCAGAAGAAAAACATATATAATTTGCACTCCGAGTGGGAGGATGATTATTTGTGTATCTATTCTAATTCAAAGTCCATCTGTCTCTCGTCTCTCGTCTCTCGTCTGCACTGCGAGCGTGGCTTTATCGAAGAAGGGTAATTTAGGAGCGGCATTTCAAAACAGTGCACAAACGCTACGAGACGGAATTCCCTCCTGATTCTGCCCTACGCTCCAAAAGGGGAGGGGCTTGAGAGGACAGCTAAAGGGGAGGGGCCTGAGAGGACAGCTAAAGGGGAGGGGCCTGAGAGGACAGCTAAAGGGGAGGGGCCTGAAAGGACAGCTAAAGGGGAGGGGCCTGAGAGGACAGCTAAAGGGGAGGGGCCTGAGAGGACAGCTGAATGCACAGCAGTCCATTTCCACCAGGCCCAACAACAAGAGCAAGGCTGCTACCAGAGCATCTTATCGTGTCAGTCACGTTCTTGAGGAAACACATGAAGTCTTTCAAAGACGGCGAAGTTGTGAAAGAAGCATTCCTGGAGGCTGCGACGCGTAATAAAAATAACAGTAGCATTTCAACAGGTTTTTGATATGATAAAATCTCAAGTTAGATTCCGTTATTAATCAGCTGTAAGTTTTAGTTTGTTTGAACATCATTATAATTATTGTACAAACATGGGATAAGAATGCAAACTGAAATTGATTATAGTCTATTATCAGTTCAGGTTCAGAAGCTAGTGTTGCTTGCATCCTATTTCAAAGGCATTTATTTTTATAATCTACTAAAATGCAACAAAAAAAGGGTTTGATTCTATTAATGTCGTCTCTTATTGCACGTTGCAGCAGGTTCCTGAGCAGCTTCAGATCTGAGTCGTCTTATTAGGAAGCCTCATTTCTACTTTTGTAGCAACACTATTTTGATATAATGCAAAGAAAGGGTTCAGAGTCTTCTCTTTGTCCCTGTGTCATGTGGCAGCCCGGTTCAATGCTTCCTGAAAACATTACCCACTGTAGTGACGTGACGTGTGAATAAACTCCAACTCTGTATCAACAACACTGTTGTGTAACTTAAATACTTGTATGTGTGTAGATTAGAAAGAGGTGAGATAAAGGATCTGCAGTATTTTATGAAGTATTAATCGTACAAAGGTCAGTTTTATACAAGTAGAAGTGTGTATTCTCCTGGTAGTAGGCTGTCGGTAATGGCTACGCCTCTCTATTTGGACTGGTAGATCTCGGCAGACTGGCAACTTTAAAAGTAGCTCTCGGTTCAAAAAAGGTTGGGCACCCCTGAGTTAGACCACGGGTTAGACCACGGGTTAGAACACGGGTTAGACCAAGGGTTAGACCATGAGTCAGACCACGAGTTAGAACACGGGTTAGACCATGGGTTAGACCATGAGTCAGACCACGAGTTAGACCATGAGTTAGACCACGGGTTAGACCATGAGTTAGACCATGAGTTAGACCACGGGTTAGACCATGAGTTAGACCATGGGTTAGACCATGAGCTAGACCACGGGTTAGACCATGAGTTAGACCATGAGTTAGACCATGGGTTAGACCATGAGTTAGACCATGGGTTAGACCCTGAGCTAGACCATGGGTCAGACCACGGGTTAGACCACGGGTTAGACCACGAGTTAGACCATGAGTTAGACCATGAGTTAGACCATGGGTTAGACCATGAGTTAGACCCTGAGCTAGACCATGGGTCAGACCACGGGTTAGACCACGGGTTAGACCACGAGTTAGACCATGAGTTAGACCATGAGTTAGACCATGAATTAGACCATGGGTTAGACCATGAGTTAGACCATGGGTTAGACCCTGAGCTAGACCATGGGTCAGACCACGGGTTAGACCACGGGTTAGACCACGAGTTAGACCACGAGTTAGACCACGAGTTAGACCACGAGTTAGACCACGGGTTAGACCACGAGTTAGACCACGAGTTAGGCCACGAGTTAGACCACGAGTTAGACCCTGAGCTAGACCATGGGTTACACCATGGGTTACACCATGGGTTAGACCATGGGTTAGACCACGAGTTAGACCCTGAGCTAGACCATGGGTTACACCATGGGTTAGACCATGAGTTAGACCCTGAGTTAGACCATGAGTTAGACCATGCGTTAGACCATGAGTTAGACCATGGGTTAGACCATGGGTTAGACCACGAGTTAGACCACGAGTTAGACCACGAGTTAGACAATGAGTTAGACCCTGAGCTAGACCATGGGTTAGACCATGGGTTAGACCATAGGTTAGCCCATGGGTTAGACCACGGGTTAGACCACGAGTTAGACCACGGGTTAGACCACGAGTTAGGCCACGGGTTAAACCATGAGTTAGACCACAAGTTAGACCACGGGTTAGACCACGAGTTAGACCACGGGTTAGACCACGAGTTAGACCACGGGTTAGACCACGGGTTAGACCACGAGTTAGACCACGGGTTAGACCATGGGTTAGGCCACGAGTTAGACCACGAGTTAGAACACGGGTTAGACCACGGGTTAGACCACGGGTTAGACCACGAGTTAGACCACGAGTTAGTCCATGAGTTAGAACCTGAGCTAGCCTATGGGTTAGACCACGGGTTAGACCATGAGTTAGACCCTGAGCTAGGCCATGAGTTAGACCATGAGTTAGACCACGAGTTAGACCACGGGTTAGACCACGAGTTAGACCATGAGTTAGACCACGAGTTAGACCCTGAGCTAGACCACGGGTCAGACCACGAGTTAGACCAAGGGTTAGACCATGGGTTAGACCACGAGTTAGACCATGAGTTAGACCACAAGTTAGACCATGAGTTAGACCCTGAGCTAGACCATGAGTTAGACCATGGGTTAGACCATGGGTGAGACCATGGGTTAGACCATGAGTTAGACCACGGGTTAGACCACGAGTTAGACCATGAGTTAGACCACGAGTTAGACCACGAGTTAGACCCTGAGCTAGACCATGAGTTAGACCACGAGTTAGACCACGGGTTAGACCACGGGTTAGCCCACGGGTTAGACCACGGGTTAGACCACGAGTTAGACCACGAGTTAGCCCACGAGTTAGCCCACGAGTTAGACCACGAGTTAGCCCACGAGTTAGATCACGGGTTAGACCACGGGTTAGACCACGAGTCAGACCACGGGTTAGACCACGAGTTAGACCACGGGTTAGACCACGAGTTAGACCACGAGTTAGACCACGAGTTAGACCACGAGTTAGACCACGGGTTAGACCACGAGTTAGACCACGGGTA
The DNA here is from genome assembly GCA_036324585.1 of Champsocephalus esox. Classification (NCBI taxonomy): domain Eukaryota; kingdom Metazoa; phylum Chordata; class Actinopteri; order Perciformes; family Channichthyidae; genus Champsocephalus; species Champsocephalus esox. Next base: position 359,707 of record CM070479.1, read on the forward strand.
CTAACGGAACTAAACGGGAAAAGTATGGGGTAAAAACACTCCGGTGTGAACGCGCCGAAGGTCTCATGGCTACTTGATTCCAAAATACATCAACCGTCACGTTTTTTCAAGGAAGCTCCTGGTAATGTTGTGTCTGTTGAGCCCGAGGTGGGAACATGTGTCTTCTCAGAGTGTTAAGTGGTCCACTCCCAGATGTTATGAGACAGGCTAGCTCTGAGTGTTAAGTGGTCCACTCCCAGATGTTATGAGACAGGCTAGCTCTGAGTGTTAAGTGGTCCACTCCCAGATGTTATGAGACAGGCTAGCTCTGAGTGTTAAGTGGTCCACTCCCAGATGTTATGAGACAGGCTAGCTCTGAGTGTTAGCGATGCTAACGTGAACACAAGCCAGAGCACGTCGTTCAGAGAGAGGGTTTGTTTTCTGACCCTCGGTGAGTGTCCTGGATCTCGGGGACACGTCTTCCATGGGAGACCTTTAATACGATACTACGAACACACGACCCTCTGTGAGTCTCCTGGATCTCGGGGACACGTCTTCCATGGGAGACCTTTAATACGATACTACGAACACACGACCCTCGGGAGTCTCCTGGATCTCGGGGACACGTCTTCCATGGGAGACCTTTAATACGATACTACGAACACACGACCCTCTGTGAGTCTCCTGGATCTCGGGGACACGTCTTCCATGGGAGACCTTTAATACGATACTACGAACACACGACCCTCTGTGAGTCTCCTGGATCTCGGGGACACGTCTTCCATGGGAGACCTTTAATACGATACTACGAACACACGACCCTCGGGAGTCTCCTGGATCTCGGGGACACGTCTTCCATGGGAGACCTTTAATACGATACTACGAACACACGACCCTCTGTGAGTCTCCTGGATCTCGGGGACACGTCTTCCATGGGAGACCTTTAATACGATACTACGAACACACGACCCTCTGTGAGTCTCCTGGATCTCGGGGACACGTCTTCCATGGGAGACCTTTAATACGATACTACGAACACACGTGGATAATCACTAGACTGATGCGATGCCCTCACCAGCGTGTCCTCCGGGGGGTCTGGATTGAGATCCCGCCCCCCCGCCCGGTGACAATCCTGATCCCGGACCCTCGCCACAGTCCAACCCGCTGTAACCATGGCAACACTTCCACTCCAGTCCCGTGGCCATCTTGTAGGCGACTTTGTACCGCGGCCTCATGAAGGTCCGGTACCTGCAAAGAGGGAAGACATGCTGGATCTGTGTGTGTGTGTGTGTGTGTGTGTGTGTGTGTGTGTCTGTACTCACAGCACTGCCCTGCTGCACTGCCCCCCCCACCCACAGGGATGATACTCTGGCTTCACGTAGGTCTCCACTCCGTCCTCCACCACACAGCTCACCGTCTTCGTCACCACGAACGCACACCAGTTCCTGGTACACACACACCCACACACACACACACCCCCCCACACACACACACACACACACACACACACACACACACACACACACACCATCAGGTGTCGGGGTGATGTTGCAGCTTCATAAACACCCACAGCTCTCCTGAGGGCAGTTCTGAACACATGTAGTGTGAGGGCAGGGAGAGGAAGAAGAAGATGCCTGTGAAAGTACACACACACACACACACACACACACACACACACACACACACACAGCCATGTCTCGGGCGGGCTCAGGTCAGACTGAGCGTGTGCAGATGTGTTCCAGATGTTTCCAGAATCAGATGATGCTGCAGATATTTCAGAACAAACTGTCTTCAGAAATATGAAATGTGTAAACTGAGGCTTTTGTTTTGAAAGAGCACTTCCTGCCACATGTCCACGTTGTCCCCCGTGTGAGCTCGTCTGCGTGTCCCCGTGTGAGCTCGTCTGCGTGTCCCCCGTGTGAGCTCGTCTGCGTGTCCCCCGTGTGAGCTCGTCTGCGTGTCCCCGTGTGAGCTCGTCTGCGTGTCCCCCGTGTGAGCTCGTCTGCGTGTCCCCGTGTGAGCTCGTCTGCGTGTCCCCCGTGTGAGCTCGTCTGCGTGTCCCCCGTGTGAGCTCGTCTGCGTGTCCCCGTGTGAGCTCGTCTGCGTGTCCCCCGTGTGAGCTCGTCTGCGTGTCCCCCGTGTGAGCTCGTCTGCGTGTCCCCCGTGTGAGCTCGTCTGCGTGTCCCCGTGTGAGCTCGTCTGCGTGTCCCCCGTGTGAGCTCGTCTGCGTGTCCCCGTGTGAGCTCGTCTGCGTGTCCCCCGTGTGAGCTCGTCTGCGTGTCCCCCGTGTGAGCTCGTCTGCGTGTCCCCCGTGTGAGCTCGTCTGCGTGTCCCCCGTGTCTCTAATCACGGTGCACGATAACGAGGGAAACACAGTTGTGAAGTGTGTGTTCAGTGAACCTGAAGAGAGTCATGATGAGAAACATCTGGAAGCACATCTCATCTACTCACTCACACACCTGCCCCACAGGCACGGGTCGCCATGCCAACACATAGAGTGTTCTGGAAGCTTCTGTAACTCATTTCTGTCATTGAGGTGTTTGAATCCACCATCAGCCAATCAGAGAGCAGGAGATCATCAATGTTAAAGGATGTTCTAAAGCAGTGGTACTCAACCTTGTTCTAATCATTGACGGAAAAATATTTTTGCAAGAGCCACAATCCAAAAACGCTCCTTTCCTGAAACCATTATGCATTTGAGAATATGGATAATAGCAATATGTTACTAAGGAACGAAAAGCATAATGTACAGTGCAATAACTGATTTATTATTTTCACTGCAACCACAAAACACACATTGCTGACTGCCCATAGCAACAGATAACAGACGGCATGGTTACTGATCACCACTGCCCATAGCAACAGATAACAGACGGCATGGTTACTGATCACCACTGCCCATAGCAACAGATAACAGACGGCATGGTTACTGATCACCACTGCCCATAGCAACAGATAACAGACGGCATGGTTACTGATCACCACTGCCCATAGCAACAGATAACAGACGGCATGGTTACTGATCACCACTGCCCATAGCAACAGATAACAGACGGCATGGTTACTGATCATCACAGCCCATAGCAACAGATAACAGACAGCATGTTTACTGATCACCACTGCCCATAGCAACAGATAACAGACGGCATGGTTACTGATCACCACTGCCTGCCCATAGCAACAGATAACAGACGGCATGGTTACTGATCATCACTGCCCATAGCAACAGATAACAGACAGCATGTTTACTGATCATCACTGCCCATAGCAACAGATAACAGACGGCATGGTTACTGATCACCACTGCCCATAGCAACAGATAACAGACGGCATGGTTACTGATCACCACTGCCCATAGCAACAGATAACAGACGGCATGGTTACTGATCACCACTGCCCATAGCAACAGATAACAGACGGCATGGTTACTGATCACCACAGCCCATAGCAACAGATAACAGACGGCATGTTTACTGATCATCACTGCCCATAGCAACAGATAACAGACGGCATGGTTACTGATCACCACTGCCCATAGCAACAGATAACAGACAGCATGGTTACTGATCACCACTGCCCATAGCAACAGATAACAGACGGCATGGTTACTGATCACCACTGCCCATAGCAACAGATAACAGACAGCATGGTTACTGATCACCACTGCCCATAGCATGTCCACAATCTGATCAATGATGACATGTATAGCCGCATGTCATCATTTCAGCGCTGGTTGTCTTGGTGGTGCCCAGCAAACAATGTGGGCTTCGTAAATAATTGGACAGCCTTCTGGGGAAAACCTGGTCTGATTAAGAGAGACGGCATTCACCCTACTTTGGAAGGTGCAGATCTCATTTCAAACATTTCAGGGCTTTGTGGACATAATCCATGACAAACTGGAGTTGAGACCAGGAGGCAGAGTCGCAGTCTTACACGCTTCTCTGCGCTCTCTCCTAGGCAGTCACCCATAGGAATCCCGAACCCAATAAAATACCCAATATTAGCGGTGTGTGTGTCTGCCCAAGGGACAATTTAAGGTACAACCTAATAGAGGTGTCATACATAATAACCTAATAAAAGTAAATGGAACAACTACTACAGTGCAACAAAACAGGAAGATTAAATGTGGTCTCTTAAACATAAGATCTCTAGCATCTAAAGCAATATTGGTAAATGATTTAATATCAGATTATAATATTGATATATGCTGTCTCACTGAAACTTGGCTGAGACATGAAGAATATGTCAGCATAAATGAGGCCACTCCACCCAGCCATGTCAACACTCATATTGCTCGAGGCACGGGCCGAGGAGGCGGAGCTTCATCTTTGACTCAAGTTTACTGATCAATACTAAACCAAAATGTAATTATACCTCTTTTGAAAGCCTCGTTTTTAGTCTTACGCATCCGACCTGGAAAACTTTGCAGCCAGTCTTATTTGTTACAGTGTATCGTGCACCAGGTCCTTATTCAGAACTCTTATCAGAATTCTCTGAGTTTTTATCAACTTTGGTTCTTAAAACAGACAAAGTAATTATCGTAGGTGACTTTAATATTCATGTTGACGATGATAAAAATAGCCTTACTGTTGCATTTAACTCTATATTAGATTCTGTTGGTTTCTGTCAGAGTGTAAATAAACCAACCCACTGCTATAATCACACTCTCCACCTTGTTCTGACTTATGGTATTGAAATTGAGCAACTATTAGTCGAACCGCATAATCCTGCTTTATCCGACCATTTCTTAGTAACCTTTTGAAGTACTGTTACTAGACTACAAAGCATTAGTCAAAAGCTCCTGCAGCAGAAACCTATCCGTTAGTGCTATAGCCACATTTAAGGAAGAGATTCCACCAATACTTAACTCGATAGCATGTCTGCATGTAAGGGAGGAAACTTATACAAAATGTACACCACCCCAAATTGATCATGTTGTTGATAGTGCTATAGATGCGCTGCGAATAAAATTAGACTCTGTTGCTCCTTTGAAAGAAGAAGAAAATAAAGCAACATAGATTAGCTCCATGGCATAATGCCCAAACCCGCAAAATAAAGCAAAAGTCGAGACAACTTGAAAGGATATGGCGTTCCACCAAACTTGAAGAATCTCGTTTAATTTGGCATATTACTCTCAATGAATATAAGAAAGCACTGCGTAAAGCGAGAGCAGCTACTACTCTTCATTAATAGATGAGAATAAGAATAATGCAAGATGTCTCTTCAGCACTGTAGCCAGGCTGACAGAGAGCCACAGCTCCATTGAGCCTTCTATTCCCACAGCACTCAGTAGTAATGATTTTATGTGCTTTAACGATAACATTGTTACTCTTAGAAACAAAATTAATGACCTCTTGCCTTCGACCAGTATAATGTTATCAACAGCTCCCGGGAATCGTAAGTTCTAATATTACACGAGATAGTAAACTAGAATGCTTTTCAGCCATTAACCTTGAACAATTACATTCAATGATTCTCTCTTCTAAACCATCAACGTGCATGTTAGACCCAATTCCAACTAAGCTGTTGAAGGAAGTTTTTCCATTAATTAGCACTTCTTTATTAAATATTATGAATATGTCTTTATTATCAGGCTATGTTCCACAATCATTCAAAGTAGCAGTGATAAAACCGCTTCTTAAAAAGCACAACCTCGATCCAGAGGTTTTAGCTAACTATAGACCTATTTCTAATCTTCAATCTTCAGTCTTCAGTCTGGCTTTAGAACACATCATAGCACAGAGACAGCTCTGGTTAAAGTCACACAGGACATTCTAATAGCCTCAGACAAGGGGACTTGTCTCTATTCTTGTGTTGCTCGATCTCAGTGCTGCATTTGATACTATCGACCATGACATCCTATTGCAAAGACTAGAGCACTTGGTTGGCATACAGGGAACTGCTTTAGGCTGGTTTAGGTCCTATCTATCTGAACGCTCTCAGTTTGTACGTGTCAACGATGAATCTTCCACGCAAACCAAAGTTAGCCATGGAGTGCCACAGGGCTCAGTGCTCGGACCTATTTTGTTCACATTATATATGCTTCCGTTAGGCAATATTATAAGGAATCATTCTGTAAACTTTCATTGTTATGCGGATGATACTCAACTATATTTATCAATCAAGCCTGATGAAATTAATCATCTAAATAAAATTCAAGACTGCCTCAAGGACTTAAAAACGTGGATGACCTTAAACTTTTTGATGTTAAACACGACCAAAACTGAAGTTATTGTACTTGGCCCGAAGAATCTACGAAACAAATGATCTAAAGATATACTAACTATGGATGGCATTAATTTGGCCTCCAGTGAGACTGTAAGGAATCTTGGTGTTATATTTGATCAGGATTTATCCTTTAACGCCCACATAAAATCAATTTCAAGGACCGCCTACTTCCATCTACGTAACATTGCAGAGATCAGGCATATCTTGCCTCAAAGCGATGCAGAGAAACTAGTCCATGCATTTGTTACTTCGAGGCTGGATTATTGTAACTCTTTACTATCAGGGAGTACCAAGAAGTCAGTCAAGTGGCTTCAGCTGATTCAAAATGCTGCGGCTCGTGTCCTAACCAGAGTTAGGAGAAGGGACCACATTACTCCTGTTCTGGCTGCCTTACACTGGCTCCCTATAGAACACAGGATAGAATTTAAAATTCTTCTTCTCGCCTACAAAGCCCTTAATGGGCAGGCGCCATCTTACCTTAAAGAACTCATTATACCCTGCTGGCCTACTAGGGCATTGCGTTCCAAGAATGCAGGGTTGTTGGTTGTTCCTAGAGTCTCTAAAAGTACAATGGGAGCCAGAGCCTTTTCTTATCAAGCTCCACATTTGTGGAATCAGCTTCCAGTTTGTGTTCGGGCGGCAGACACCCTATCCGTTTCTAAGAGTGCGCTGAAGACCTTCCTTTTTGATAAAGCTTATAGTTAGGGCTGATTAGATTCAGCCCCTAGTTTTGCTGATATAGGCTTAGTTTGTCGGGGGACATCTCACTTCTTCCTTCTCTCTGTCTGTCCCTGTGTCCTCTCATGGGGACATCTCACTTCTTCCTTCTCTCTGTCTGTACCTGTGTCCTCTCATGGGGACATCTTACTTCTTCCTTCTCTCTGTCTGTCCCTGTGTCCTCTCATGGGGACATCTCCCTTCTTCCTTCTCTCTGTCTGTACCTGTGTCCTCTCATGGGGACATCTTACTTCTTCCTTCTCTCTGTCTGTCCCTGTGTCCTCTCATGGGGACATCTCACTTCTTCCTTCTCTCTGTCTGTACCTGTGTCCTCTCATGGGGACATCTTACTTCTTCCTTCTCTCTGTCTGTCCCTGTGTCCTCTCATGGGGACATCTCACTTCTTCCTTCTCTCTGTCTGTCCCTGTGTCCTCTCATGTTCCGATTAACCCAGCTTCCCCAAATGTCTTTCTTTTTGGTGTCTCTATACGCTGGGATCCGGAGTCATGGATGATCCTGCGGTCCTGTGTCCTGGATCGCGAGCGCTGGATCTTGAGTCGTGGCTGTGGTCCTGGATCATCGGTCCTGGATGGATGTCCTCGTGGATTCATCTTCCTGTTATACACACATGCATTTCAAACATCTGGACTACCTATGCTGCAATTGTATTATCTTTTCAATTTACACACGGCATCTTTTGCAGTCTGTCCGTCCTGGAGAGGATCCTCCTCTGCTGCTCTCCTGAGGGTTCTCCATGTTCCCTTTGACTGGGTTTTCTTTGGAAGTTTTTCCTTGTACGATGTGAGGGTCTAAGGACAGAGGGTCTGAGGACAGAGGGTCTGAGGACAGAGGGTGTCGTATTGTCATACTGATATTCTGTACACACTGTGAAGACCACTGAGACAAATGTAACATTTGTGATATTGGGCTATAAATAAACATTGATTGATTGATAGCAACAGATAACAGACAGCATGGTTACTGATCACCACTGCCCATAGCAACAGATAACAGACAGCATGGTTACTGATCACCACTGCCCATAGCAACAGATAACAGACAGCATGGTTACTGATCACCACTGCCCATAGCAACAGATAACAGACAGCATGGTTACTGATCACCACTGCCCATAGCAACAGATAACAGACAGCATGGTTACTGATCACCACAGGATGCCTCTGTCGCTCTTTCACTCGTATTAGTGTGGAATACGTTTTTTTGAGCGGTTCGGTTCTGTTTGAGTCTCGCCAGCTTTTCCGCCCTCAGCTCTCCACCTTTCGGAAAGTCGGTACTGAACTTCGGGTGTGTTGTGTCGTGATGGCGCTGCAAATTGGACCTTTTAAATTGTGAAATGACGTGTCACAAAGCAGGCAGATGCATTTTCCCGAACCGGTGGAGACGAAGAAAAACTCGAGTTCCCAGTCCTCTTTAAATGTTCGATATTCCTCTTCATATCTTCGTTTCCTATCTTCCTGCACCATTTCTGCTGTAAGCTAGTTTCCCCGGTGTGACGGAGCAATTATCTCGCGCACCTGCAATCAGAGCGCGAAACCTGAAATCATTTGCGACTGGTTGTTCAGAGGGATGGGGGGGACAGTCTTAATAGACTGGTGTGTGTGATGACTGGTGTGTGTGATGACTGGTGTGTGTGATGACTGGTGTGTGTGATGACTGGTGTGTGTGATGACTGGTGTGTGTGATGACTGGTGTGTGTGATGACTGGTGTGTGACTTGTGAGTAGGACTTAAAGGAGCCGCAACTCGTCTTAAAGGATCGCTGTTCACATTGACTCTTCAAACTGCAGGGAGTCAAACAGTGTCACTGTTAACCGGAGTCTACTGGGAGATCACACACACACACACACACACGCGCACACACACACACACACACACACGCGCACACACACACACACCCACACACACACACATTCACACACACACACACACATTCACACACACATTCACACACACATTCACACACACATTCACACACACACACATGATGTCACTGTTTTAACAGGAAATGAGTCATTTGGGTGTTTGTTCAATTTGCTGCTTGACAGTGTGTGTGTGTGTGTGTGTGTGTGTGTGTGTGTGTGTGTGTGTGTATCTCCTGATAACCAGGGTTATATTGTGATGTTATTATATATGAACAATGATAGGACTCACTGACTCTGTCCTCCGTGTTTATGATGTCATAAAAGTGCGTCTGACGTGGGGCAACTACGGTGAGATCACCTGCAGCGCCGACACGTCGCGAAGTCGAGAGAAAGCATTTTGATCGTCTTTTGACCGATGGTGTTACTCGACCCTGAATGTGTGCGCTGTCAGCTGGACCGGCTGCTCGGGCTTTCTGCTGGAGACGTTTACATGTTGATGTTTACACGTTGATGTTTACACGTTGATGTTTACACGTTGATGTTTACACGTTGATGTTTACAAGTTAATGTTTACAAGTTGATGTTTACAAGTTAATGTTTACACGTTGATGTTTACAAGTTAATGTTTACACGTTGATGTTTACAAGTTGATGTTTACAAGTTAATGTTTACACGTTGTTTACACGTTGATGTTTACACGTTAATGTTTACATGTTGATGTTTACACGTTGATGTTTACACGTTGATGTTTACACGTTGATGTTTACACGTTGATGTTTACAAGTTAATGTTTACAAGTTGATGTTTACAAGTTAATGTTTACACGTTGATGTTTACAAGTTAATGTTTACACGTTGTTTACACGTTGATGTTTACACGTTAATGTTTACATGTTGATGTTTACACGTTGATGTTTACAAGTTAATGTTTACAAGTTGATGTTTACAAGTTAATGTTTACACGTTGATGTTTACAAGTTAATGTTTACACGTTGATGTTTACAAGTTGATGTTTACAAGTTAATGTTTACACGTTGTTTACACGTTGATGTTTACACGTTAATGTTTACATGTTGATGTTTACACGTTGATGTTTACACGTTGATGTTTACACGTTGATGTTTACACGTTGATGTTTACAAGTTAATGTTTACAAGTTGATGTTTACAAGTTAATGTTTACACGTTGATGTTTACAAGTTAATGTTTACACGTTGATGTTTACAAGTTGATGTTTACAAGTTAATGTTTACACGTTGTTTACACGTTGATGTTTACACGTTAATGTTTACATGTTGATGTTTACACGTTGATGTTTACACGTTGATGTTTACACGTTGATGTTTACACGTTGATGTTTACAAGTTGATGTTTACAAGTTAATGTTTACACGTTGTTGTTTACACGTTAATGTTTACATGTTGATGTTTACACGTTGATGTTTACACGTTGATGTTTACAAGTTAATGTTTACACGTTGTTGTTTACACGTTGACGTTTACACGTTGACGTTTACACGTTAATGTTTACACGTTGTTGTTTACACGTTGATGTTTACACGTTGACGTTTACACGTTGATGTTTACACGTTGATGTTTACACGTTGACGTTTACACGTTAATGTTTACACGTTGTTGTTTACACGTTGATGTTTACACGTTGTTGTTTACACGTTGATGTTTACACGTTGATGTTTACATGTTGGACTGCTTATTTCTTGTCTTCTCATCTCTCTAATGTACAATGCCTTTTTGCTGCTGCAACACAAACATCAATAAAATACTTATCATCTTATCTTATGATCAGCTGAGGGTCTCCTCTGCTCTGCCCCCAGACCCCGATCCGTACGGGTCTCCTCTGCTCTGCCCCCAGACCCCGATCCGTACGGGTCTCCTCTGCTCTGCCCCCAGACCCCGATCTGTACGGGTCTCCTCTGCTCTGCCCCCAGACCCCGATCCGTACGGGTCTCCTCTGCTCTGCCCCCAGACCCCGATCCGTACGGGTCTCCTCTGCTCTGCCCCCAGACCCCGATCCGTACGGGTCTCCTCTGCTCTGCCCCCAGACCCCGATCCGTACGGGTCTCCTCTGCTCTGCCCCCAGACCCCGATCCGTACGGGTCTCCTCTGCTCTGCCCCCAGACCCCGATCTGTACGGGTCTCCTCTGCTCTGCCCCCAGACCCCGATCCGTACGGGTCTCCTCTGCTCTGCCCCCAGACCCCGATCCGTACGGGTCGGCACCATCGCCCCCAGACCCCTATCTGTACGGGTCGGCACCATCGCCCCCAGACCCCTATCTGTACGGGTCGGCACCATCGCCCCCAGACCCCGATCCGTACGGGTCGGCACCATCGCCCCCAGACCCCTATCTGTACGGGTCGGCACCATCGCCCCCAGACCCCTATCTGTACGGGTCGGCACCATCGCCCCCAGACCCCGATCCGTACGGGTCGGCACCATCGCCCCCAGCAGCTGGTCTGTGGACCAACACGCCCTCAGCCCCCCTCTCTGCGACTGGCTGCTGGACCTCCTCACTGCCAGACCCCTATCCGTACGGGTCCCCCCGGCCCCCTCCTCTTCACCCTGCGGACCCACGACCCACCCCAGGGGGGAGCAGACCCAGCTGGCCACGTGGTGCAGAGACAACAGGGAGACGGTTGTCGAGGAGAACCTGTTCTTGTGTGTTTGTGTACCTCAGGACTGCGGACGCAGTATCTCCATCTTTCCGTGTGTACTTGTACATGTTGAGACTGACGACAGAGTTTGACTTGAAAGAGAATAAGAGTCTGGAAACAAGTGATTGGAAGATGACAGACTGTATGCTCTTTGTTGGCATGGTGATGCACAGTCTCTCTCTCTCAGAGGATATAACGTGGACTTTCTCGCCCGCGGTTCACGAGTTTTAATCCAAATGAATGTCATTACGTGGGATTGTATGCAAATATTTGTAAAATAAATAAAATGTTATGCAATATATGCAGATCCTTCCAGACACGTGTACTTATACTCTGTGCACTACTACTACTACTACTGTGTACTTATACTCTGTGCACTACTACTACTGTGTACTTATACTCTGTGCACTACTACTACTGTGTACTTATACTCTGTGCACTACTACTACTGTGTACTTATACTCTGTGCACTACTACTACTGTGTACTTATACTATGTGCACTACTACTACTACTACTACTACTACTACTGTGTACTTATACTCTGTGCACTACTACTACTACTACTACTACTACTACTGTGTACTTATACTCTGTGCACTACTACTACTACTACTACTACTACTACTACTACTACTACTACTACTACTACTGTGTACCAGCACTACATCGAGATTACTTTGATGATCAATCATTATAAACACATCATATATATATATATATATATATATATTTTCTGAGATGGTGAGTACTGGTTCCTCCTCTGGATAAAAGATGAAAATACTTTCCGTGCGCGTGCAGCCTACCTGTGTCTGCTGGCGGCGCGAGCTCCCAGCGCGTGCCCTCCGGAGTACAGGCTGTAGGACGCGCGCTGCGGGATCGCGCTCCGTGCGTCCGCGCAGGTCCACAGCGCGAGCAGCAGCAGCAGCAGCGGGCGCGCGCAGTCCATTGCGCGCATCATGAGATCAGAGAGAGGCGCGAGGGTCCATCAGCCCCCCGAAACTACCAGCCCATGTTCCGATCCAAACTCCACACACACACACTCTCGCGCACACACACACACACACACACACACACTCTCTCTCACACGCACTCTCTCTCACACACACTCTCACACGCACACTCTCTCACACACACGCAGCTGGACCCCAAACTAAATCCCGCTGCTCCACCGCCTCTAATCCGTTTCTAATCGGGGTTTAGTCCGGGTTAACTCCCCCTGCAGTCCGGTATGAGCGGCTCTGACCCGGGTCTCTAGTCCAGGTCCGGTCCGGGTCCGCTCGGTTTGTTCATCAGGAACTTTCCAGTGAAACAAAGGGAAGAAAACGTTGCAACAGACCCGCTCCTCCTCTTCATCACTGCCCCTCCTCTTCATCACTGACCCCGCCCACCTGAGGAGAAACCAGACACCCCTTCCCCCTCTCCTGTTTGATGTGTGTACATATACTTTATATATACAGGCTTTAGCTGTAGTTATACATATACTTTATATATACAGGCTTTAGCTGTAGTTATACATATACTTTATATATACAGGCTTTAGCTGTAGTTATACATATACTTTATATATACAGGCTTTAGCTGTAGTTATACATATACTTTATATATACAGGCTTTAGCTGTAGTTATACATATACTTTATATATACAGGCTTAAGTTGTATGTATATATATATGTATATATATATATATATATATATATATATATATATATATATATACAGAGCTGGGAAGTAACTACATTTACTCAAGTACTGTACTGAAGTACACGTTTTAGATTGTACTTTACTTGAGTATCTCCATGTTCTGCTACTGTGTACTTCTACTCCTCTACAGTTCAGAGGTACATGGTGTACTTATACTCACTACAGTTCAGAGGTACATGGTGTACTTCTACTCACTACAGTTCAGAGGTACATGGTGTACTTCTACTACAGTTCAGAGGTACATGGTGTACTTCTACTCTCTACAGTTCAAAGGTACATGGTGTACTTCTACTCCTCTACAGTTCAGAGGTACATGGTGTACTTCTACTCACTACAGTTCAGAGGTACATGGTGTACTTCTACTCTCTACAGTTCAGAGGTACATGGTGTACTTCTACTGCACTACAGTTCAGAGGTACATGGTGTACTTCTACTCTCTACAGTTCAGAGGTACATGGTGTACTTCTACTCTCTACAGTTCAGAGGTACATGGTGTAC
>CM070479.1:378384-408384 GCA_036324585.1 Champsocephalus esox
TCTCTCATGTAGAGCAGCTTCATCCTCTCTCACATGTAGAGCAGCTTCATCCTCTCACATGTAGAGCAGCTTCATCCTCTCTCTCATGTAGAGCAGCTTCATCCTCTCTCATGTAGAGCAGCTTCATCCTCTCTCTCATGTAGAGCAGCTTCATCCTCTCTCATGTAGAGCAGCTTCATCCTCTCTCATGTAGAGCAGCTTCATCCTCTCTCTCATGTAGAGCAGCTTCATCCTCTCTCTCATGTAGAGCAGCTTCATCCTCTCTCTCATGTAGAGCAGCTTCATCCTCTCTCTCATGTAGAGCAGCTTCATCCTCTCACATGTAGAGCAGCTTCATCCTCTCTCTCATGTAGAGCAGCTTCATCCTCTCTCATGTAGAGCAGCTTCATCCTCTCTCTCATGTAGAGCAGCTTCATCCTCTCTCATGTAGAGCAGCTTCATCCTCTCTCTCATGTAGAGCAGCTTCATCCTCTCTCTCATGTAGAGCAGCTTCATCCTCTCTCATGTAGAGCAGCTTCATCCTCTCTCTCATGTAGAGCAGCTTCATCCTCTCTCTCATGTAGAGCAGCTTCATCCTCTCACATGTAGAGCAGCTTCATCCTCTCTCATGTAGAGCAGCTTCATCCTCTCTCACATGTAGAGCAGCTTCATCCTCTCTCTCATGTAGAGCAGCTTCATCCTCTCTCATGTAGAGCAGCTTCATCCTCTCTCACATGTAGAGCAGCTTCATCCTCTCACATGTAGAGCAGCTTCATCCTCTCTCATGTAGAGCAGCTTCATCCTCTCTCTCATGTAGAGCAGCTTCATCCTCTCTCTCATGTAGAGCAGCTTCATCCTCTCACATGTAGAGCAGCTTCATCCTCTCTCTCATGTAGAGCAGCTTCATCCTCTCTCTCATGTAGAGCAGCTTCATCCTCTCTCTCATGTAGAGCAGCTTCATCCTCTCTCTCATGTAGAGCAGCTTCATCCTCTCTCTCATGTAGAGCAGCTTCATCCTCTCTCATGTAGAGCAGCTTCATCCTCTCTCTCATGTAGAGCAGCTTCATCCTCTCTCATGTAGAGCAGCTTCATCCTCTCTCTCATGTAGAGCAGCTTCATCCTCTCTCATGTAGAGCAGCTTCATCCTCTCTCTCATGTAGAGCAGCTTCATCCTCTCTCATGTAGAGCAGCTTCATCCTCTCACATGTAGAGCAGCTTCATCCTCTCTCATGTAGAGCAGCTTCATCCTCTCTCACATGTAGAGCAGCTTCATCCTCTCTCTCATGTAGAGCAGCTTCATCCTCTCTCATGTAGAGCAGCTTCATCCTCTCTCATGTAGAGCAGCTTCATCCTCTCTCTCATGTAGAGCAGCTTCATCCTCTCTCATGTAGAGCAGCTTCATCCTCTCACATGTAGAGCAGCTTCATCCTCTCTCTCATGTAGAGCAGCTTCATCTCTCTCTCATGTAGAGCAGCTTCATCCTCTCTCTCATGTAGAGCAGCTTCATCCTCTCTCATGTAGAGCAGCTTCATCCTCTCTCTCATGTAGAGCAGCTTCATCCTCTCTCATGTAGAGCAGCTTCATCCTCTCTCTCATGTAGAGCAGCTTCATCCTCTCTCATGTAGAGCAGCTTCATCCTCTCTCTCATGTAGAGCAGCTTCATCCTCTCACATGTAGAGCAGCTTCATCCTCTCCATGTAGAGCAGCTTCATCCTCTCTCATGTAGAGCAGCTTCATCCTCTCTCTCATGTAGAGCAGCTTCATCCTCTCACATGTAGAGCAGCTTCATCCTCTCTCTCATGTAGAGCAGCTTCATCCTCTCTCTCATGTAGAGCAGCTTCATCCTCTCTCATGTAGAGCAGCTTCATCCTCTCTCATGTAGAGCAGCTTCATCCTCTCACATGTAGAGCAGCTTCATCCTCTCTCTCATGTAGAGCAGCTTCATCCTCTCTCTCATGTAGAGCAGCTTCATCCTCTCTCTCATGTAGAGCAGCTTCATCCTCTCTCATGTAGAGCAGCTTCATCCTCTCTCATGTAGAGCAGCTTCATCCTCTCACATGTAGAGCAGCTTCATCCTCTCTCACATGTAGAGCAGCTTCATCCTCTCTCATGTAGAGCAGCTTCATCCTCTCACATGTAGAGCAGCTTCATCCTCTCTCTCATGTAGAGCAGCTTCATCCTCTCTCTCATGTAGAGCAGCTTCATCCTCTCTCTCATGTAGAGCAGCTTCATCCTCTCTCATGTAGAGCAGCTTCATCCTCTCTCATGTAGAGCAGCTTCATCCTCTCTCTCATGTAGAGCAGCTTCATCCTCTCTCATGTAGAGCAGCTTCATCCTCTCTCTCATGTAGAGCAGCTTCATCCTCTCTCATGTAGAGCAGCTTCATCCTCTCTCATGTAGAGCAGCTTCATCCTCTCTCATGTAGAGCAGCTTCATCCTCTCTCTCATGTAGAGCAGCTTCATCCTCTCTCATGTAGAGCAGCTTCATCCTCTCTCTCATGTAGAGCAGCTTCATCCTCTCTCTCATGTAGAGCAGCTTCATCCTCTCTCTCATGTAGAGCAGCTTCATCCTCTCTCATGTAGAGCAGCTTCATCCTCTCTCTCATGTAGAGCAGCTTCATCCTCTCACATGTAGAGCAGCTTCATCCTCTCACATGTAGAGCAGCTTCATCCTCTCTCATGTAGAGCAGCTTCATCCTCTCTCTCATGTAGAGCAGCTTCATCCTCTCTCTCATGTAGAGCAGCTTCATCCTCTCTCTCATGTAGAGCAGCTTCATCCTCTCTCTCATGTAGAGCAGCTTCATCCTCTCTCATGTAGAGCAGCTTCATCCTCTCACATGTAGAGCAGCTTCATCCTCTCTCATGTAGAGCAGCTTCATCCTCTCTCTCATGTAGAGCAGCTTCATCCTCTCTCACATGTAGAGCAGCTTCATCCTCTCTCTCATGTAGAGCAGCTTCATCCTCTCTCTCATGTAGAGCAGCTTCATCCTCTCTCTCATGTAGAGCAGCTTCATCCTCTCTCATGTAGAGCAGCTTCATCCTCTCTCTCATGTAGAGCAGCTTCATCCTCTCTCTCATGTAGAGCAGCTTCATCCTCTCTCTCATGTAGAGCAGCTTCATCCTCTCTCTCATGTAGAGCAGCTTCATCCTCTCTCTCATGTAGAGCAGCTTCATCCTCTCTCTCATGTAGAGCAGCTTCATCCTCTCTCTCATGTAGAGCAGCTTCATCCTCTCTCATGTAGAGCAGCTTCATCCTCTCTCATGTAGAGCAGCTTCATCCTCTCTCATGTAGAGCAGCTTCATCCTCTCTCATGTAGAGCAGCTTCATCCTCTCACATGTAGAGCAGCTTCATCCTCTCTCATGTAGAGCAGCTTCATCCTCTCTCTCATGTAGAGCAGCTTCATCCTCTCTCTCATGTAGAGCAGCTTCATCCTCTCACATGTAGAGCAGCTTCATCCTCTCTCTCATGTAGAGCAGCTTCATCCTCTCTCATGTAGAGCAGCTTCATCCTCTCTCATGTAGAGCAGCTTCATCCTCTCTCTCATGTAGAGCAGCTTCATCATCTCTCATGTAGAGCAGCTTCATCCTCTCTCTCATGTAGAGCAGCTTCATCCTCTCTCTCATGTAGAGCAGCTTCATCCTCTCTCTCATGTAGAGCAGCTTCATCCTCTCTCATGTAGAGCAGCTTCATCCTCTCTCTCATGTAGAGCAGCTTCATCCTCTCTCACATGTAGAGCAGCTTCATCCTCTCTCTCATGTAGAGCAGCTTCATCCTCTCTCTCATGTAGAGCAGCTTCATCCTCTCTCATGTAGAGCAGCTTCATCCTCTCTCATGTAGAGCAGCTTCATCCTCTCTCATGTAGAGCAGCTTCATCCTCTCTCATGTAGAGCAGCTTCATCCTCTCTCATGT
Source organism: Champsocephalus esox (assembly GCA_036324585.1). Taxonomy (NCBI): domain Eukaryota; kingdom Metazoa; phylum Chordata; class Actinopteri; order Perciformes; family Channichthyidae; genus Champsocephalus; species Champsocephalus esox. Next base: position 382,276 of record CM070479.1, read on the forward strand.
AGAGCAGCTTCATCCTCTCTCATGTAGAGCAGCTTCATCCTCTCTCATGTAGAGCAGCTTCATCCTCTCTCACATGTAGAGCAGCTTCATCCTCTCTCTCATGTAGAGCAGCTTCATCCTCTCTCTCATGTAGAGCAGCTTCATCCTCTCTCTCATGTAGAGCAGCTTCATCCTCTCTCATGTAGAGCAGCTTCATCCTCTCTCATGTAGAGCAGCTTCATCCTCTCTCATGTAGAGCAGCTTCATCCTCTCTCATGTAGAGCAGCTTCATCCTCTCTCATGTAGAGCAGCTTCATCCTCTCTCATGTAGAGCAGCTTCATCATCTCTCATGTAGAGCAGCTTCATCCTCTCTCTCATGTAGAGCAGCTTCATCCTCTCTCTCATGTAGAGCAGCTTCATCCTCTCTCATGTAGAGCAGCTTCATCCTCTCTCTCATGTAGAGCAGCTTCATCCTCTCTCATGTAGAGCAGCTTCATCCTCTCTCATGTAGAGCAGCTTCATCCTCTCTCATGTAGAGCAGCTTCATCCTCTCTCATGTAGAGCAGCTTCATCCTCTCTCATGTAGAGCAGCTTCATCCTCTCTCATGTAGAGCAGCTTCATCCTCTCTCATGTAGAGCAGCTTCATCCTCTCTCTCATGTAGAGCAGCTTCATCCTCTCACATGTAGAGCAGCTTCATCCTCTCTCTCATGTAGAGCAGCTTCATCCTCTCTCTCATGTAGAGCAGCTTCATCCTCTCTCTCATGTAGAGCAGCTTCATCCTCTCTCATGTAGAGCAGCTTCATCCTCTCTCATGTAGAGCAGCTTCATCCTCTCTCATGTAGAGCAGCTTCATCCTCTCTCATGTAGAGCAGCTTCATCCTCTCTCATGTAGAGCAGCTTCATCCTCTCTCTCATGTAGAGCAGCTTCATCATCTCTCATGTAGAGCAGCTTCATCCTCTCTCTCATGTAGAGCAGCTTCATCCTCTCTCTCATGTAGAGCAGCTTCATCCTCTCTCTCATGTAGAGCAGCTTCATCCTCTCTCATGTAGAGCAGCTTCATCCTCTCTCATGTAGAGCAGCTTCATCCTCTCTCTCATGTAGAGCAGCTTCATCCTCTCTCTCATGTAGAGCAGCTTCATCCTCTCTCTCATGTAGAGCAGCTTCATCCTCTCTCTCATGTAGAGCAGCTTCATCCTCTCTCTCATGTAGAGCAGCTTCATCCTCTCTCATGTAGAGCAGCTTCATCCTCTCTCATGTAGAGCAGCTTCATCCTCTCTCTCATGTAGAGCAGCTTCATCCTCTCTCTCATGTAGAGCAGCTTCATCCTCTCTCACATGTAGAGCAGCTTCATCCTCTCTCACATGTAGAGCAGCTTCATCCTCTCTCACATGTAGAGCAGCTTCATCCTCTCTCACATGTAGAGCAGCTTCATCCTCTCTCATGTAGAGCAGCTTCATCCTCTCTCACATGTAGAGCAGCTTCATCCTCTCTCATGTAGAGCAGCTTCATCCTCTCTCTCATGTAGAGCAGCTTCATCCTCTCTCATGTAGAGCAGCTTCATCCTCTCTCATGTAGAGCAGCTTCATCCTCTCTCTCATGTAGAGCAGCTTCATCCTCTCTCATGTAGAGCAGCTTCATCCTCTCTCTCATGTAGAGCAGCTTCATCCTCTCTCTCATGTAGAGCAGCTTCATCCTCTCTCTCATGTAGAGCAGCTTCATCCTCTCTCTCATGTAGAGCAGCTTCATCCTCTCTCTCATGTAGAGCAGCTTCATCCTCTCTCTCATGTAGAGCAACTTCATCCTCTCTCATGTAGAGCAGCTTCATCCTCTCACATGTAGAGCAGCTTCATCCTCTCTCATGTAGAGCAGCTTCATCCTCTCTCTCATGTAGAGCAGCTTCATCCTCTCTCATGTAGAGCAGCTTCATCCTCTCTCTCATGTAGAGCAGCTTCATCCTCTCTCTCATGTAGAGCAGCTTCATCCTCTCTCTCATGTAGAGCAGCTTCATTACATTACATTCATTCCACTGCCTCATTGCTACAAGAGGCAGTGCAGAGCTACAATGAGGCAGTAGAAGAGCTACAGTGAGGCAGTGGAAGAGCTACAGTGAGGCAGTAGAAGAGCTACAATGAGGCAGTGGAAGAGCTACAATGAGGCAGTGGAAGAGCTACAGTGAGGCAGTAGAAGAGCTACAGTGAGGCAGTGGAAGAGCTACAATGAGGCAGTGGAAGAGCTACAATGAGGCAGTGGAAGAGCTACAGTGAGGCAGTAGAAGAGCTACAGTGAGGCAGTGGAAGAGCTACAATGAGGCAGTGCAGAGCTACAGTGAGGCAGTAGAAGAGCTGCAATGAGGCAGTGGAAGAGCTACAATGAGGCAGTAGAAGAGCTACAATGAGGCAGTAGAAGAGCTACAATGAGGCAGTGGAAGAGCTACAATGAGGCAGTAGAAGAGCTACAATGAGGCAGTAGAAGAGCTACAATGAGGCAGTGGAAGAGCTACAGTGAGGCAGTAGAAGAGCTACAGTGAGGCAGTAGAAGAGCTACAATGAGGCAGTGCAGAGCTACAATGAGGCAGTGGAAGAGCTACAATGAGGCAGTGGAAGAGCTACAATGAGGCAGTAGAAGAGCTACAATGAGGCAGTAGAAGAGCTACAATGAGGTAGTGGAAGAGCTACAATTAGGCAGTGGAAGAGCTACAATGAGGCAGTGCAGAGCTACAATGAGGCAGTGGAAGAGCTACAATGAGGCAGTGGAAGAGCTACAGTGAGGCAGTAGAAGAGCTACAGTGAGGCAGTAGAATAGCTACAATGAGGCAGTGCAGAGCTACAATGAGGCAGTGGAAGAGCTACAATGAAGCAGTGGAAGAGCTACAATGAGGCAGTGGAAGAGCTACAATGAGGCAGTAGAAGAGCTACAATAAGGCAGTGCAGAGCTACAATGAGGCAGTGGAAGAGCTACAATGAGGCAGTGGAAGAGCTACAATGAGGCAGTGCAGAGCTACAATGAGGCAGTAGAAGAGCTACAATGAGACAGTAGAAGAGCTACAATGAGGCAGTGGAAGAGCTACAATGAGGCAGTGGAAGAGCTACAGTGAGGCAGTGCGGAGCTACAATGAGGCAGTGCAGAGCTACAATGAGGCAGTGCAGAGCTACAATGAGGCAGTAGAAGAGCTACAATGAGGCAATGGAAGAGCTACAATGAGGCAGTAGAAGAGCTACAATGAGGCAGTGCGGAGCTACAATGAGGCAGTGCAGAGCTACAATGAGGCAGTGGAAGAGCTACAATGAGGCAGTGGAAGAGCTACAATGAGGCAGTGGAAGAGCTACAATGAGGCAGTAGAAGAGCTACAATGAGGCAGTGCGGAGCTACAATGAGGCAGTGCAGAGCTACAATGAGGCAGTGGAAGAGCTACAATGAGGCAGTGCAGAGCTACAATGAGGCAGTGCGGAGCTACAATGAGGCAGTGCGGAGCTACAATGAGGCAGTGCGGAGCTACAATGAGGCAGTGCGGAGCTACAATGAGGCAGTAGAAGAGCTACAGTGAGGCAGTGCAGAGCTACAATGAGGCAGTGCAGAGCTACAATGAGGCAGTGCAGAGCTACAGTGAGGCAGTGGAAGAGCTACAATGAGGCAGTAGAAGAGCTACAGTGAGGCAGTGGAAGAGCTACAGTGAGGCAGTAGAAGAGCTACAATGAGGCAGTGGAAGAGCTACAGTGAGGCAGTAGAAGAGCTACAGTGAGGCAGTGGAAGAGCTACAATGAGGCAGTGCAGAGCTACAGTGAGGCAGTAGAAGAGCTGCAATGAGGCAGTGGAAGAGCTACAATGAGGCAGTAGAAGAGCTACAATGAGGCAGTAGAAGAGCTACAATGAGGCAGTGGAAGAGCTACAATGAGGCAGTAGAAGAGCTACAATGAGGCAGTAGAAGAGCTACAATGAGGCAGTGGAAGAGCTACAGTGAGGCAGTAGAAGAGCTACAGTGAGGCAGTAGAAGAGCTACAATGAGGCAGTGCAGAGCTACAATGAGGCAGTGGAAGAGCTACAATGAGGCAGTGGAAGAGCTACAATGAGGCAGTAGAAGAGCTACAATGAGGCAGTAGAAGAGCTACAATGAGGTAGTGGAAGAGCTACAATTAGGCAGTGGAAGAGCTACAATGAGGCAGTGCAGAGCTACAATGAGGCAGTGGAAGAGCTACAATGAGGCAGTGGAAGAGCTACAGTGAGGCAGTAGAAGAGCTACAGTGAGGCAGTAGAATAGCTACAATGAGGCAGTGCAGAGCTACAATGAGGCAGTGGAAGAGCTACAATGAAGCAGTGGAAGAGCTACAATGAGGCAGTGGAAGAGCTACAATGAGGCAGTAGAAGAGCTACAATAAGGCAGTGCAGAGCTACAATGAGGCAGTGGAAGAGCTACAATGAGGCAGTGGAAGAGCTACAATGAGGCAGTGCAGAGCTACAATGAGGCAGTAGAAGAGCTACAATGAGACAGTAGAAGAGCTACAATGAGGCAGTGGAAGAGCTACAATGAGGCAGTGGAAGAGCTACAGTGAGGCAGTGCGGAGCTACAATGAGGCAGTGCAGAGCTACAATGAGGCAGTGCAGAGCTACAATGAGGCAGTAGAAGAGCTACAATGAGGCAATGGAAGAGCTACAATGAGGCAGTAGAAGAGCTACAATGAGGCAGTGCGGAGCTACAATGAGGCAGTGCAGAGCTACAATGAGGCAGTGGAAGAGCTACAATGAGGCAGTGGAAGAGCTACAATGAGGCAGTGGAAGAGCTACAATGAGGCAGTAGAAGAGCTACAATGAGGCAGTGCGGAGCTACAATGAGGCAGTGCAGAGCTACAATGAGGCAGTGGAAGAGCTACAATGAGGCAGTGCAGAGCTACAATGAGGCAGTGCGGAGCTACAATGAGGCAGTGCAGAGCTACAATGAGGCAGTGCGGAGCTACAATGAGGCAGTGCGGAGCTACAATGAGGCAGTAGAAGAGCTACAGTGAGGCAGTGCAGAGCTACAATGAGGCAGTGCAGAGCTACAATGAGGCAGTGCAGAGCTACAGTGAGGCAGTGCGGAGCTACAATGAGGCAGTGCAGAGCTACAATGAGGCAGTAGAAGAGCTACAATGAGGCAGTGGAAGAGCTACAATGAGGCAGTGGAAGAGCTACAATGAGGCAGTGCAGAGCTACAATGAGGCAGTGGAAGAGCTACAATGAGGCAGTGGAAGAGCTACAATGAGGCAGTGGAAGAGCTACAATGAGGCAGTGCAGAGCTACAATGAGGCAGTGGAAGAGCTACAATGAGGCAGTAGAAGAGCTACAATGAGGCAGTGCAGAGCTACAATGAGGCAGTGGAAGAGCTACAATGAGGCAGTGGAAGAGCTACAATGAGGCAGTGGAAGAGCTACAATGAGGCAGTAGAAGAGCTACAATGAGGCAGTGGAAGAGCTACAATGAGGCAGTGCAGAGCTACAATGAGGCAGTGTAGAGCTACAATGAGGCAGTGGAAGAGCTACAATGAGGCAGTGCAGAGCTACAATGAGGCAGTGGAAGAGCTACAATGAGGCAGTGCAGAGCTACAATGAGGCAGTAGAAGAGCTACAATGAGGCAGTGCAGAGCTACAATGAGGCAGTGGAAGAGCTACAATGAGGCAGTAGAAGAGCTACAGTGAGGCAGTGCAGAGCTACAATGAGGCAGTGGAAGAGCTACAATGAGGCAGTGCAGAGCTACAATGAGGCAGTGCAGAGCTACAATGAGGCAGTGGAAGAGCTACAATGAGGCAGTAGAAGAGCTACAATGAGGCAGTGCAGAGCTACAATGAGGCAGTGGAAGAGCTACAATGAGGCAGTAGAAGAGCTACAATGAGGCAGTGCAGAGCTACAATGAGGCAGTGGAAGAGCTACAATGAGGCAGTGCAGAGCTACAATGAGGCAGTGGAAGAGCTACAATGAGGCAGTGCAGAGCTACAATGAGGCAGTGCAGAGCTACAATGAGGCAGTAGAAGAGCTACAATGAGGCAGTGCAGAGCTACAATGAGGCAGTGGAAGAGCTACAATGAGGCAGTAGAAGAGCTACAATGAGGCAGTAGAAGAGCTACAATGAGGCAGTGCAGAGCTACAATGAGGCAGTGGAAGAGCTACAATGAGGCAGTAGAAGAGCTACAGTGAGGCAGTGGAAGAGCTACAGTGAGGCAGTAGAAGAGCTACAATGAGTCAGTGCAGAGCTACAATGCGGCAGTAGAAGAGCTACAATGAGGCAGTGGAAGAGCTACAATGAGGCAGTAGAAGAGCTACAATGAGGCAGTGCAGAGCTACAATGAGGCAGTGGAAGAGCTACAATGAGGCAGTAGAAGAGCTACAGTGAGGCAGTGGAAGAGCTACAGTGAGGCAGTAGAAGAGCTACAATGAGTCAGTGCAGAGCTACAATGCGGCAGTAGAAGAGCTACAATGAGGCAGTGCAGAGCTACAGTGAGGCAGTAGAAGAGCTGCAATGAGGCAGTGGAAGAGCTACAATGAGGCAGTAGAAGAGCTACAATGAGGCAGTAGAAGAGCTACAATGAGGCAGTGGAAGAGCTACAATGAGGCAGTAGAAGAGCTACAATGAGGCAGTAGAAGAGCTACAATGAGGCAGTGGAAGAGCTACAGTGAGGCAGTAGAAGAGCTACAGTGAGGCAGTAGAAGAGCTACAGTGAGGCAGTAGAAGAGCTACAATGAGGCAGTGCAGAGCTACAATGAGGCAGTGGAAGAGCTACAATGAGGCAGTGGAAGAGCTACAATGAGGCAGTAGAAGAGCTACAATGAGGCAGTAGAAGAGCTACAATGAGGCAGTAGAAGAGCTACAATGAGGCAGTGGAAGAGCTACAATTAGGCAGTGGAAGAGCTACAATGAGGCAGTGCAGAGCTACAATGAGGCAGTGGAAGAGCTACAATGAGGCAGTGGAAGAGCTACAGTGAGGCAGTAGAAGAGCTACAGTGAGGCAGTAGAATAGCTACAATGAGGCAGTGCAGAGCTACAATGAGGCAGTGGAAGAGCTACAATGAAGCAGTGGAAGAGCTACAATGAGGCAGTGGAAGAGCTACAATGAGGCAGTAGAAGAGCTACAATAAGGCAGTGCAGAGCTACAATGAGGCAGTGGAAGAGCTACAATGAGGCAGTGGAAGAGCTACAATGAGGCAGTGCAGAGCTACAATGAGGCAGTAGAAGAGCTACAATGAGACAGTAGAAGAGCTACAATGAGGCAGTGGAAGAGCTACAATGAGGCAGTGGAAGAGCTACAGTGAGGCAGTGCGGAGCTACAATGAGGCAGTGCAGAGCTACAATGAGGCAGTGCAGAGCTACAATGAGGCAGTAGAAGAGCTACAATGAGGCAATGGAAGAGCTACAATGAGGCAGTAGAAGAGCTACAATGAGGCAGTGCGGAGCTACAATGAGGCAGTGCAGAGCTACAATGAGGCAGTGGAAGAGCTACAATGAGGCAGTGGAAGAGCTACAATGAGGCAGTGGAAGAGCTACAATGAGGCAGTAGAAGAGCTACAATGAGGCAGTGCGGAGCTACAATGAGGCAGTGCAGAGCTACAATGAGGCAGTGGAAGAGCTACAATGAGGCAGTGCAGAGCTACAATGAGGCAGTGCGGAGCTACAATGAGGCAGTGCAGAGCTACAATGAGGCAGTGCAGAGCTACAATGAGGCAGTGGAAGAGCTACAGTGAGGCAGTGCGGAGCTACAATGAGGCAGTGCAGAGCTACAATGAGGCAGTGGAAGAGCTACAATGAGGCAGTGGAAGAGCTACAGTGAGGCAGTGCGGAGCTACAATGAGGCAGTGCAGAGCTACAATGAGGCAGTAGAAGAGCTACAATGAGGCAGTAGAAGAGCTACAATGAGGCAGTGCAGAGCTACAATGAGGCAGTAGAAGAGCTACAATGAGGCAGTGGAAGAGCTACAATGAGGCAGTGGAAGAGCTACAATGAGGCAGTGCAGAGCTACAATGAGGCAGTGGAAGAGCTACAATGAGGCAGTGGAAGAGCTACAATGAGGCAGTGGAAGAGCTACAATGAGGCAGTGGAAGAGCTACAATGAGGCAGTGGAAGAGCTACAATGAGGCAGTGCAGAGCTACAATGAGGCAGTGGAAGAGCTACAATGAGGCAGTAGAAGAGCTACAATGAGGCAGTGCAGAGCTACAATGAGGCAGTGGAAGAGCTACAATGAGGCAGTGGAAGAGCTACAATGAGGCAGTGGAAGAGCTACAATGAGGCAGTAGAAGAGCTACAATGAGGCAGTGGAAGAGCTACAATGAGGCAGTGCAGAGCTACAATGAGGCAGTGTAGAGCTACAATGAGGCAGTGGAAGAGCTACAATGAGGCAGTGCAGAGCTACAATGAGGCAGTGGAAGAGCTACAATGAGGCAGTGCAGAGCTACAATGAGGCAGTAGAAGAGCTACAATGAGGCAGTGCAGAGCTACAATGAGGCAGTGGAAGAGCTACAATGAGGCAGTAGAAGAGCTACAGTGAGGCAGTGCAGAGCTACAATGAGGCAGTGGAAGAGCTACAATGAGGCAGTGCAGAGCTACAATGAGGCAGTGCAGAGCTACAATGAGGCAGTGGAAGAGCTACAATGAGGCAGTAGAAGAGCTACAATGAGGCAGTGCAGAGCTACAATGAGGCAGTGGAAGAGCTACAATGAGGCAGTAGAAGAGCTACAATGAGGCAGTGCAGAGCTACAATGAGGCAGTGGAAGAGCTACAATGAGGCAGTGCAGAGCTACAATGAGGCAGTGGAAGAGCTACAATGAGGCAGTGCAGAGCTACAATGAGGCAGTGCAGAGCTACAATGAGGCAGTAGAAGAGCTACAATGAGGCAGTGCAGAGCTACAATGAGGCAGTGGAAGAGCTACAATGAGGCAGTAGAAGAGCTACAATGAGGCAGTAGAAGAGCTACAATGAGGCAGTGCAGAGCTACAATGAGGCAGTGGAAGAGCTACAATGAGGCAGTAGAAGAGCTACAGTGAGGCAGTGGAAGAGCTACAGTGAGGCAGTAGAAGAGCTACAATGAGTCAGTGCAGAGCTACAATGCGGCAGTAGAAGAGCTACAATGAGGCAGTGCAGAGCTACAGTGAGGCAGTAGAAGAGCTGCAATGAGGCAGTGGAAGAGCTACAATGAGGCAGTAGAAGAGCTACAATGAGGCAGTAGAAGAGCTACAATGAGGCAGTGGAAGAGCTACAATGAGGCAGTAGAAGAGCTACAGTGAGGCAGTAGAAGAGCTACAATGAGGCAGTGGAAGAGCTACAGTGAGGCAGTAGAAGAGCTACAGTGAGGCAGTAGAAGAGCTACAATGAGGCAGTGCAGAGCTACAATGAGGCAGTGGAAGAGCTACAATGAGGCAGTGGAAGAGCTACAATGAGGCAGTAGAAGAGCTACAATGAGGCAGTAGAAGAGCTACAATGAGGCAGTAGAAGAGCTACAATGAGGCAGTAGAAGAGCTACAATGAGGCAGTGGAAGAGCTACAATGAGGCAGTGGAAGAGCTACAATGAGGCAGTGCAGAGCTACAATGAGGCAGTGGAAGAGCTACAATGAGGCAGTAGAAGAGCTACAATGAGGCAGTAGAAGAGCTACAATGAGGCAGTGGAAGAGCTACAATGAGGCAGTGGAAGAGCTACAATGAGGCAGTGCAGAGCTACAATGAGGCAGTGCAGAGCTACAATGAGGCAGTGGAAGAGCTACAATGAGGCAGTAGAAGAGCTACAATGAGGCAGTGCAGAGCTACAATGAGGCAGTAGAAGAGCTACAATGAGGCAGTGCAGAGCTACAATGAGGCAGTGGAAGAGCTACAATGAAGCAGTGGAAGAGCTACAATGAGGCAGTGGAAGAGCTACAATGAGGCAGTAGAAGAGCTACAATAAGGCAGTGCAGAGCTACAATGAGGCAGTGGAAGAGCTACAATGAGGCAGTGGAAGAGCTACAATGAGGCAGTGCAGAGCTACAATGAGGCAGTAGAAGAGCTACAATGAGACAGTAGAAGAGCTACAATGAGGCAGTGGAAGAGCTACAATGAGGCAGTGGAAGAGCTACAGTGAGGCAGTGCGGAGCTACAATGAGGCAGTGCAGAGCTACAATGAGGCAGTGCAGAGCTACAATGAGGCAGTAGAAGAGCTACAATGAGGCAATGGAAGAGCTACAATGAGGCAGTAGAAGAGCTACAATGAGGCAGTGCGGAGCTACAATGAGGCAGTGCAGAGCTACAATGAGGCAGTGGAAGAGCTACAATGAGGCAGTGCAAGAGCTACAATGAGGCAGTGGAAGAGCTACAATGAGGCAGTAGAAGAGCTACAATGAGGCAGTGCGGAGCTACAATGAGGCAGTGCAGAGCTACAATGAGGCAGTGGAAGAGCTACAATGAGGCAGTGCAGAGCTACAATGAGGCAGTGCGGAGCTACAATGAGGCAGTGCAGAGCTACAATGAGGCAGTGCAGAGCTACAATGAGGCAGTGGAAGAGCTACAGTGAGGCAGTGCGGAGCTACAATGAGGCAGTGCAGAGCTACAATGAGGCAGTGGAAGAGCTACAATGAGGCAGTGGAGAGCTACAGTGAGGCAGTGCGGAGCTACAATGAGGCAGTGCAGAGCTACAATGAGGCAGTGGAAGAGCTACAATGAGGCAGTAGAAGAGCTACAATGAGGCAGTGCAGAGCTACAATGAGGCAGTGGAAGAGCTACAATGAGGCAGTGGAAGAGCTACAATGAGGCAGTGGAAGAGCTACAATGAGGCAGTGGAAGAGCTACAATGAGGCAGTAGAAGAGCTACAATGAGGCAGTGGAAGAGCTACAATGAGGCAGTGCAGAGCTACAATGAGGCAGTGTAGAGCTACAATGAGGCAGTGGAAGAGCTACAATGAGGCAGTGCAGAGCTACAATGAGGCAGTGGAAGAGCTACAATGAGGCAGTGCAGAGCTACAATGAGGCAGTAGAAGAGCTACAATGAGGCAGTGCAGAGCTACAATGAGGCAGTGGAAGAGCTACAATGAGGCAGTAGAAGAGCTACAGTGAGGCAGTGCAGAGCTACAATGAGGCAGTGGAAGATCTACAATGAGGCAGTGCAGAGCTACAATGAGGCAGTGCAGAGCTACAATGAGGCAGTGGAAGAGCTACAATGAGGCAGTAGAAGAGCTACAATGAGGCAGTGCAGAGCTACAATGAGGCAGTGGAAGAGCTACAATGAGGCAGTGCAGAGCTACAATGAGGCAGTGCAGAGCTACAATGAGGCAGTAGAAGAGCTACAATGAGGCAGTGCAGAGCTACAATGAGGCAGTGGAAGAGCTACAATGAGGCAGTGGAAGAGCTACAATGAGGCAGTAGAAGAGCTACAATGAGGCAGTAGAAGAGCTACAATGAGGCAGTGGAAGAGCTACAGTGAGGCAGTAGAAGAGCTACAGTGAGGCAGTAGAAGAGCTACAATGAGGCAGTGCAGAGCTACAATGAGGCAGTAGAAGAGCTACAATGAGGCAGTGGAAGAGCTACAATGAGGCAGTAGAAGAGCTACAATGAGGCAGTAGAAGAGCTACAATGAGGCAGTAGAAGAGCTACAATGAGGCAGTGGAAGAGCTACAATGAGGCAGTGGAAGAGCTACAATGAGGCAGTAGAAGAGCTACAATGAGGCAGTAGAAGAGCTACAATGAGGCAGTGGAAGAGCTACAATGAGGCAGTGGAAGAGCTACAATGAGGCAGTGCAGAGCTACAATGAGGCAGTGCAGAGCTACAATGAGGCAGTGGAAGAGCTACAATGAGGCAGTGGAAGAGCTACAATGAGGCAGTGCATAGCTACAATGAGGCAGTGGAAGAGCTACAATGAAGCAGTGGAAGAGCTACAATGAGGCAGTGGAAGAGCTACAATGAGGCAGTAGAAGAGCTACAATAAGGCAGTGCAGAGCTACAATGAGGCAGTGGAAGAGCTACAATGAGGCAGTGGAAGAGCTACAATGAGGCAGTGCAGAGCTACAATGAGGCAGTAGAAGAGCTACAATGAGACAGTAGAAGAGCTACAATGAGGCAGTGGAAGAGCTACAATGAGGCAGTGGAAGAGCTACAGTGAGGCAGTGCGGAGCTACAATGAGGCAGTGCAGAGCTACAATGAGGCAGTGCAGAGCTACAATGAGGCAGTAGAAGAGCTACAATGAGGCAATGGAAGAGCTACAATGAGGCAGTAGAAGAGCTACAATGAGGCAGTGCGGAGCTACAATGAGGCAGTGCAGAGCTACAATGAGGCAGTGGAAGAGCTACAATGAGGCAGTGGAAGAGCTACAATGAGGCAGTGGAAGAGCTACAATGAGGCAGTAGAAGAGCTACAATGAGGCAGTGCGGAGCTACAATGAGGCAGTGCAGAGCTACAATGAGGCAGTGGAAGAGCTACAATGAGGCAGTGCAGAGCTACAATGAGGCAGTGCGGAGCTACAATGAGGCAGTGCAGAGCTACAATGAGGCAGTGCAGAGCTACAATGAGGCAGTGGAAGAGCTACAGTGAGGCAGTGCGGAGCTACAATGAGGCAGTGCAGAGCTACAATGAGGCAGTGGAAGAGCTACAATGAGGCAGTGGAAGAGCTACAGTGAGGCAGTGGAAGAGCTACAGTGAGGCAGTAGAAGAGCTACAGTGAGGCAGTAGAAGAGCTACAATGAGGCAGTGGAAGAGCTACAATGAGGCAGTGCAGAGCTACAATGAGGCAGTGCAGAGCTACAATGAGGCAGTGGAAGAGCTACAATGAGGCAGTGGAAGAGCTACAATGAGGCAGTGCATAGCTACAATGAGGCAGTGGAAGAGCTACAATGAAGCAGTGGAAGAGCTACAATGAGGCAGTGGAAGAGCTACAGTGAGGCAGTGGAAGAGCTACAATGAGGCAGTGGAAGAGCTACAATGAGGCAGTGCAGAGCTACAATGAGGCAGTGCGGAGCTACAATGAGGCAGTGCAGAGCTACAATGAGGCAGTGCAGAGCTACAATGAGGCAGTGGAAGAGCTACAGTGAGGCAGTGCAGAGCTACAATGAGGCAGTAGAAGAGCTACAATGAGGCAGTAGAAGAGCTACAATGCCCGACAGGAAGCAGAGGTTTGAAATTTGACTAAATTCCCTCACCTGCTTTCACGTCTGTCAGCCTGGTCTCCCACCGTGTATCGGTCATGATGTGTTTGAAGGAATTGTGGCATATGACTTGGCCATTGACATCAAGTACTTTGTAAAAGTTAAGAACTTCTCCACCTACAGTCAGCTAACCCGGAGAGTCGCGCAGTTTAGCTGTCGGGGATCTGATGCTGCTTCTGCTCCCTCAGTGGAGGTTGGAAAGGGAGTTAAAATGGGTGGCCAGGCAGCAGAGAACCGCTCTCCTTATTATAACAGGTGTTAAAGCTTTATGTAAGTATACTTATTTGTGAGTTATAAACACAATGTTTCTTCTTAATGTTGAAAATAAAAGCACAACATCCTCACTACATTTGAGATCATCCGAATTGTAATATGGTGGTCTTGCAAACCAAGCTCTGTAATGAGAAAACATGACAGCCTAATTCCTATGTGTGTCTCATATCCAGCTGAACCGATGCAGCGGGATTCCTGACCCGCCTCCCAGGGCCGAGACAGAAACACCTACGGCCACACCAAGAACAATGATGAGAAGTGAACATCCACGCGGAGACTATTCACCCGCAAGGATGTGTGAGGAAATATAAATGACTTTATAAAAATGGTATACAGGAAAAAATAAATGTCATAGTCCTACAGGAAAAAAACCATCTGCGTGTGTATTGAGGAAGTCGATCAGCTGATCGATCGCGGAGGCGACGTAAGAAGAATCACTGTCGGCCGATGGTCTAAAGTTATAACTCACTTCGACCAATGGAGCAACTTCATCACTCAGCAGCGTTATCATCCTAGTCAGTCCCTCGGTCCAGCACTAACTCCTGCTCTGCGAAGAGACCAGCCGTATCTGTTTGAGATGTGCGGCATGAGGGCTCACTTCAAAGAGCTCAGGTATGCATGCTGACAAAGAAGCGATGTCAAGCAAACGTAGAAGAGTTGTGTCATACCTCCTGTCCCGTGAGAAGAAGAGCAAAGAGAGGACTTCCCATCAGACGTGGAAATAGCCAAAGCAAGGCATCTGGATGCTGGTCTTCCCGGATGTCTGATGCTTCTTCTGAGGCGTCTCAATGAGGACCAGGCCAAGGTGTTCCTGGAGGTGATGAAACTTGTCTGCCATCGGAAGTTGATGACCTGCCAAGCTCACCATGCATCGTTGCGTGTGGTGTGATTCTTATTATTCCCCCGCCTGTGCATGGCTACATTGGCTTGGAATATTTAACATGTTCCCATCATTTGGCTGTGTTAATACAAATGGCATACATCTTGGTGAGGGTGTGAATTATTATTATTTATTTTCAAATGTTGGAAGTTTAAAGCTCCTCCAATGAAGTGGATAGCCTGAATACAGACACCCAGACCTGATGTGTTGAAGTGGGGCTGTATGAGGTACTTGTCCATAGTCAGTGTATTACGCCCACAGTAGATGGTGGTCGGCATTCCCCCAGTGTGGAGATGCAGACAGGAATTAGAGCACAGAAGCAAATCAATGTTCTGGGGTGCATGGGGTCGGCAGCAAGACGTATTAAGACGCATAAAAGAAAGGCTCACAAAGAAATGAGTTAAGTGCATGATGTATTCAGAACATGTTCTGGTTCACCTCGCCATGACACAGCTATACTGCTCTCATCAAAGCCACCAGACACAAGACAATAATGTACCCTCTCAGAACTCTGGAGCTGCTTGTCTGCCTCAATCGCTTGGTTTGCTCGTGCTATTGTGTGACTTTGGTGAATCACAACAACAACAAACCTTCCAAAGGTTGCTTTGGCCAGAGTAGATGCATACAACAGCTGTCTTATGGCAAAGCGACAGCTGTCTTATGGCAAAGCGACAGCTGTCTTATGGCAAAGCGACAGCTGTCTTATGGCAAAGCGACAGCTGTCTTATGGCAAAGCGACAGCTGTCTTATGGCAAAGCAACAGCTGTCTTATGGCAAAGCAACAGCTGTCTTATGGCAAAGCGACAGCTGTCTTATGGCAAAGCAACAGCTGTCTTATGGCAAAGCGACAGCTGTCTTATGGCAAAGCGACAGCTGTCTTATGGCAAAGCGACAGCTGTCTTATGGCAAAGCAACAGCTGTCTTATGGCAAAGTGACAGCTGTCTTATGGCAAAGCGACAGCTGTCTTATGGCAAAGCAACAGCTGTCTTATGGCAAAGCAACAGCTGTCTTATGGCAAAGTGAACACACGGAAATATTCAAAATATAGCGTGCGATATTTTGAGGAGGCTTTAAGGTGGCTCCACGACGTTCTGCTGCTGACCCGGTGCAGAACAGAACGTCGCTGTGCTTCCATGCGGCTGCTCCCGTCTGCATCTCCAAGCTCAGGGCATACCGACATCATCTACTCTCGGTAATGCACTGACTATGGCTAAGTGCCTTATACAAGCCCACTTCACACACCCAACTATCCCTTTAGGATGTGCCATCTTCTGCTGTTAACAGTAAGGAAGAAAAGAAAGCTGCAGGAGCTCACAATTGTATAACTGCAATGGGCCATATGATCACCAGTACAAACGAATATGAACAATCTGCACCAAATATTTTTTGCATTTGTAACTTTTCCACAGGGAGTTCTCCCCTGACAGCTGGACACGTCATGGTCGCCGTCGACCAGACCATCGTCAAGGGCAGTGTCCCAAATGTTGTTGACGCCCTGACACTGATGTTTGCAGCATATTACTGCCTCAACATCAGCTATCCCACAGAACTGGGAGGTACCCTGGAGTTCTTGCAGAGGTACGACTCATTCCATCTGAAGCCACAGATTAGAGGATTGTGCACATTCCTGACACACGATGAGTGCTCCTGACGCACGATGAGTGCTCCCGACGCACGATGAGTGCTCCTCCCGACGCACGATGAGTGCTCCCGACGCCGACGCACGATGAGTGCTCCCGACGCCGACGCACGATGAGTGCTCCTCCCGACGCACGATGAGTGCTCCCGACGCACGATGAGTGCTCCTCCCGACGCACGATGAGTGCTCCTCCCGACGCACGATGAGTGCTCCCGACGCACGATGAGTGCTCCTCCCGACGCACGATGAGTGCTCCTCCCGACGCACGATGAGTGCTCCTCCCGACGCACGATGAGTGCTCCCGACGATACAAGATAACCAGATGAAAAGATCACTGCGCTGCATTCTGTTTCGCATGATGCTCTCGTTCTGTCTTGCGATGTAAATTCAGCGTACCCCTTTCCTTTGCAGTGTGTGCTTTAGCTCCTCCCTAAAAGCCCAAACTCACTCTTAGCCAATCGGTGGTATGTTTACTTCAGCTCAATGGAAATGACAGAAAGAGGGCCCTTTGTCGACAACAAAAGAAGAAGTTATTTGGAAAAAGGAAGGGTTTTCAAGGAGTCCTGTTGAACAGGGATTCAGCTGGACTGTATCGGGGAAGGGTTCACTCGCAGTGACTTGCACTCTGGGGTGTCGGTAAGAACACACACGATCCTTGGTAGCGGTTGATTTCCTTAACGTATTCATATCACAGCACAGTAATACAGCCATGGAGCAGGCTTAGTGTATGTGTGTGGTCTATAGAGGCTTGGCGTGAGCGTCAGCTCCGCTCACTCTGCTGCTGACACGCAGCTCATCTGCCCCAGCTACACAAACCTCTCAAGATGGCACTCAAATGACCTCAAGTCTTTGCTCCTGTTCACAGACCTGCTGCGATACCGTCCAGTGTGATAGTGATGCCAAGTGACGACAGAACTCTTTTCAAACCAATGCTTTAAACGTACAGATATGATCATGACAGTCAATGTAAGAGTAGTATTGCCCTTTGACTTCAAGCCGTATAAGTGTGAAGACAATTAATGGCCGTTTGTACATTTAAGTGTACTTCTGTCTTAACAGCTGCCTTTTCAAAATCAATCCGGACAAGGGGACTACAAGGGAGAGGAAACGGCAGTCAGTCCATGCGAAGGTGCTTTCATTGATCACCAGCATCGCTGACTCACAGTCACATGCATAACTGTGAAGAGAGCTTAGTGTGTGTTATCTTTGGCTCATGTTTAAGGTTTCTTTGCTGGTCTATTCTGCTTTATTATTATTGTGTTTGTGTATATGTATGGGTAATATATATATATATATAGAAAGTATTGTAATAACGTGTATATATTGTGTTCTTAATTATGTTACGGCAAATAATAAGAAATTATAAAAAAGAATGATGGCGGTGTAATTTTGTATTCATGTTGACAACATGTTGACAACATGTTGTCAACATGTTGGCAACATGTTGACAACATGTTGCCAAAGGCATAACGTTTTAATGATATTGCATACCTGTCTTTGCTGCATCATATCATATCAGACATTATCATCATACTTCAGTTCTTTTTTCCAATTTATATTTTTAAATACAAGATAGACACGATGTGAAAGTACAGCAACCCTTTGGAGAAAGGAAAAGCATTTATGTTGACAGTTCATTCATGTGTTTGAATCCAGATGTGTTCTGTAAAACATTGACAGTATATGTCACTGTCAATGACACGTTTTGTATTTTGCATGATCTTTGATTTACAGTCATGTCTTCACACAACAGTAATCTTCTGTTTAGAGGTTCATGACTCTATTCTAACAATGATATATGTTCAAAGATGTCATGTGAAATGAATAGAGGCGACTTGTGGTAATGTTTCTTACATGTTATCTCCGTATTTTATTTTACAGTTTTTTTTCATTTTTTTAACGGTTATTTTCTGGCGTCCCCGTCGCCAGAAAATAACCGTTTTTTTACAATTTTTTGATTAAAGTATATCTATTCGGGGCGTGGGGAACGAAGAGAACACTTTTATGAGCATTTTATGAGCATGGGATTCTGACCCTCATATAAACATATGCATAATGCTGCGAGAGAGAGAGAGAGAGAGAGAGAGAGAGAGAGAGAGAGAGAGAGAGAGAGAGAGAGAGAGAGAGAGAGAGAGAGAGAGAGAGAGAGAGAGACAGAGAGAGAGAGAGAGAGAGAGAGAGACAGAGAGAGAGAGAGAGAGACAGAGACAGAGACAGAGACAGAGAGAGAGAGAGAGAGAGAGAGAGAGAGAGAGAGAGAGACAGAGAGACAGAGACAGAGACAGAGACAGAGACAGAGAGAGAGACAGAGACAGAGAGAGAGAGAGAGAGAGAGAGAGAGAGAGAGAGAGAGAGAGAGAGAGAGAGAGAGAGAGAGAGAGAGAGAGAAGCAGTTTGTGTAAACGCATTACTTATGTTGCTTTTTCATCAACATCAAATAAATCTCACGGACCCCTGCAGTACTGCAACGTACCCCTAGGGGTCCGCGTACCCCCAGTTGAGAACCTCTGCTCTAGTGATACATGTATGTTCTATTGTTAATTTGTTGTTAATGTTCATTTCTTTAGTTTTTATTATATTTGTATCTTATTCCATCTTTTGAATATCTGTAAGTCCGGTGTGACGCTCGGACACACACACACAGACACACACACTGTTATTTCTTCTGAGTGTAGGTTCCAGCGTTCTTGTATGCGCCCACGTAGCCCGTGTTCTCCACCAGCTCCTCGCGGCCCTCGCGCCCTCTGCCCCGCCCACTCCCGTCGAAGCGTTCCTTGTGGGACCCTGTGTACCGCGATGCGTCCGTCAGCCGGTCCAGCGCCGGCGCTCTCGCCACTTTCTGACAGGACACAGACACACAGAGAGTAAAACACTGAGGTACAGAGAAGGTTCTGGAAAGATAGAGTACCCGGAAAGGGTTCTAAAAAAAGCCAATAAAAGGTTCTTAAAGAAAGAGTTCCTAGAAGACACAGGAAGGGAAAGACTGGAAGAACTGGAATCTCTGGCCTCTGATTGGCCGTTGCTAGCATGCTACTTATATCAATATTCCAATTACTTGTATTTAGACTATTCTGCACTATGTCTACTATATATGCTATTTTATTCTATTTACTTGCCCTCTTGTACCTGTGTTATTGTGTAGCTCTGTGGGAGGAGCCTCTGATCTTCATCGTCATGACTACACTGTAGCTCTGTGGGAGGAGCCTCTGATCTTCATCGTCACATCTACACTGTAGCTCTTGGGAAGCTCTGATCTATCAGAATACACTGTTGACTGCTGTGGGAGGAGCCTCTGATTTTGCATGACTAGTCAAACCTCTACACTGTAGCTCTCTGTGGTGAGGAGCCTCTGATCATTCATGACTACACTGTAGCTTGTGGGAGGAGCCTTGATCTTCACTCTGTAGCTCTGTGGGAGGAGCCTCTGATCTTCATCGTCATGACTACACTGTAGCTCTGTGGGAGGAGCCTCTGATCTTCATCGTCATGACTACACTAGCTCTGTGGGAGGAGCCTCTGATCTTCATCGTCATGACTACACTGTAGCTCTGTGGGAGGAGCCTGTGATCTTCATCGACATGACTACACTGTAGCTGTGTGGGAGGAGCCTGTGATCTTCATCGTCATGACTACACTGTAGCTGTGTGGGAGGAGCCTGTGATCTTCATCGTCATGACTACACTGTTGCTCTGTGGGAGGAGCCTGTGATCTTCATCGTCATGACTACACTGTAGCTGTGTGGGAGGAGCCTGTGATCTTCATCGTCATGACTACACTGTAGCTCTGTGGGAGGAGCCTGTGATCTTCATCGTCATGACTACACTGTAGCTCTCTGGGAGGAGCCTCTGATCTTCATCGTCATGACTACACTGTAGCTCTGTGGGAGGAGCCTCTGATCTTCATCGTCATGACTACACTGTAGCTGTGTACGTATGACCAATACAAGCTTTGAATCCTTCTTGAAGAAAGACACAGGAAGTGAAAGACTTGAGGATCTTCGGCCTCTGATTGGTCGTTGATCTTCTCACCGTGACCCCTGCGTTGCTGGGCTCGCAGCCCTCCACCAGTTTAAAGATGGACTCCAGCGCCTCCTCCTTGCTTTGACCTTTGAACCTCTTGGGGGCTAACTCCTGCAGAGCCATCTGAAACTGCTCGTAGGTGATGACCCGCGACGTCTTCTGCCTGAGAACACAAGAAGGTAATCGTCTAGTTGAAACGTTGAAGGATCATCTCCTCTCATCTCCTCTCCTCTCCTCTCATCTCCTCTCCTCTCATCTCCTCTCATCTCCTCTCCTCTCCTCTCATCTCCTCTCCTCTCCTCTCATCTCATCTCATCTCCTCTTATCTCGTCTCATCTCCTCTTATCTCGTCTCATCTACTCTCATCTCCTCTCCTCTCATCTCCTCTCCTCTCCTCTCATCTCCTCTCCTCTCCTCTCATCTCCTCTCATCTCATCTCATCTCCTCTTATCTCGTCTCATCTCCTCTTATCTCGTCTCATCTACTCTCATCTCTCATCTCCACTCCTCTCATCTCCTCTCATCATCTACTCTCTCATCTCTCTATCTCTCTCTCTCTCATCTCCTCTCTCATCTCTCTCTCTATCTCTCTCATCTTCTCTCTCTCTCTCACTCTCTCATCTCATCTCATCTCCTCTTATCTCGTCTCATCTTCTCTCATCTCTCATCTCCACTCATCTCATCTCCTCTCATCTCTCTCTCTCTCTCATCTCGTCTCATCTCTCTCATCTCTACTCATCTCCTCTCATCTCCTCTTATCTCGTCTCATCTACTCTCATCTCTCATCTCCACTCCTCTCATCTCATCTCATCTCCTCTTATCTCGTCTCATCTTCTCTCATCTCTCATCTCCACTCATCTCATCTCCTCTCATCTCATCTCCTCTCATCTCCTCTCATCTCGTCTCATCTACTCTCATCTCTACTCATCTCATCTCCTCTTATCTCATCTCATCTCCTCTCATCTCTCATCTCCACTCATCTCATCTCCTCTCATCTCCTCTCTTCTCATCTCCTCCTCTCATCTCATCTCTCATCTCCACTCATCTCTCATCTCCATTCATCTCCTCTCCTCTCATCTCCTCTTATCTCGTCTCCTCTCATCTCCTCTCATCTCCTCTCATCTCATCTCCTCTCATCTCCTCTCCTATCATCTCGTCTCATCTCCTCTTATCTCCTTTCATCTCGTCTCATCTCATCTCCTCTCATATCATCTCATCCCCTCTCATCTCATTTCCTCTCATCTCGTCTCATCTCCTCATCTCCTCTCATCTCTCTCATCTCCTCTCATCTTGTCTCATCTCCTCTCATCTCTCATCTCCTCTCATCTCGTCTCATCTCCTCTCATCTCTCCTCTCCACTCATCTCCTCTCATCTCATCTCTCATCTCCACTCATCTCCTCTCATCTCGTCTCATCTCCTCTCCGCTCATCTCGTCTCATCTCGTCTCATCTCTCATCTCCACTCCTCTCCTCTCATCTCCTCTCGTCTCATCTCGTCTCATCTCCTCTCTCTCTCATCTCCACTCCTCTCTCATCTCCTCTCCTCTCATCTCATCTCATCTCCTCTCATCTCCTCTCATCTCGTCTCATCTACTCTCATCTCTACTCATCTCCTCTCATCTCCTCTTATCTCCTCTTATCTCTCTCTCTACTCTCATCTCTCATCTCCACTCCTCTCATCTCATCTCCTCTTATCTCGTCTCATCTTCTCTCATCTCCACTCATCTCATCTCCTCTCATCTCCTCTCATCTCCTCTCATCTCGTCTCATCTACTCTCATCTCTACTCATCTCATCTCCTCTATCTCGTCTCATCTCCTCTCATCTCTCATCTCCACTCATCTCTCTCTCATCTCCTCTCTCATCTCCACTCATCTCTCATCTCCATTCATCTCCTCTCATCTCCTCTTATCTCGTCTCCTCTCATCTCCTCTCATCTCCTCTCATCTCCTCTCCTATCATCTCGTCTCATCTCCTCTTATCTCCTTTCATCTCGTCTCATCTCATCTCCTCTCATATCATCTCATCCCTCTCATCTCATTTCCTCTCATCTCGTCTCATCTCCTCATCTCCTCTCATCTCGTCTCATCTCCTCTCATCTTGTCTCATCTCCTCTCATCTCTCATCTCCTCTCTCTCTCTCTCTCTCACTCCTCTCCTCTCATCTCCTCTCATCTCTCTCTCACTCTCTCTCATCTCTCTCATCTCTCTCATCTCCTCTCATCTCTCATCTCCTCTCTCTCTCTCTCATCTCCTCTCTCTCTCATCTCCTCTCTCTCTCTCTCATCTCTCTCTCCTCTCTCTCCTCTCTCTCTCTCTCATCTCCTCTCCTCTCATCTCATCTCCTCTCTCTCTCTCTCTCTCATCTCCTCTCATCTCCTCTCTCTCATCTCCTCTCATCTCTCTCTCATCTCCTCTCATCTCCTCTCCTCTCTCTCATCTCCTCTCTCTCATCTCCTCTCTCTCTCTCTCTCTCATCTCTCATCTCTCTCTCTCATCTCCTCTCATCTCCACTCCTCTCATCTCATCTCCTCATCTCCTCTCATCTCCTCTCATCTCCACTCATCTCCTCTCCTCTCATCTCATCTCCTCTCTCATCTCCTCTCATCTCCTCTCATCTCCACTCATCTCCTCTCATCTCCTCTCATCTCCTCTCATCTCCTCTCATCTCATCTCATCTCCACTCATCTCCTCTCATCTCCTCTCATCTCATCTCCTCTCTCATCTCCTCTCATCTCCTCTCATCTCCTCTCATCTCCCCTCATCTCCTCTCATCTCCACTCATCTCCTCTCATCTCACCTCATCTCCCCTCATCTCCTCTCATCTCCTCTCATCTCCTCTCATCCCTTCTCATCTCATCTCCTCTCATCTCCTTTCATCTCATCTCCTCTCATCTCCTCTCATCTCCTCTCATCTCATCCCCTCTCATCTCCTCTCACCTCCTCCCATCTCATCTCCTCTCATCTCCTCTCATCTCATCTCTTCTCATCTCCTCTCCTCTCATCTCCTCTCTTCTCATCTCCTCTCCTCTCATCTCCTCTCATCTCCTCTCATCTCATCTCATCTCATATCCTCTCCTATCCTCTCATCTCTCTTCTCATCTTAAAGTCTTGAACGCTCTACAGTGTTGACGTTGGCTCACTTGACTTTGGAGAACACGATGTCCACGTCGGTTCCGGAGACGTTCTTCCCATCGTTGATCTTGCAGTCTTTGCACAGTTTGGCCCAGTTCTTCCCGTTCAGCTCCTTCCCCGAAGCCTTTGTGTCTCCGTGGACCGAGAACCTCCTGAAGGCCGTGAGGATCTCATCCATCTCTGCTGCGTCCGCCATCAAGACCTGAATATCTGGATATCTGCAACAAGAGGAACAGATCTGTGAGGAACCGACATCTGTGAGGAACCGACATCTGTGAGGAACCGACATCTGTGAGGAACCGACATCTGAGAGGAACCGACATCTGAGAGGAACACATCTGTGAGGAACCGACATCTGTGAGGAACCGACATCTGTGAGGAACCGACATCTGTGAGGAACCGACATCTGTGAGGAACCGACATCTGAGAGGAACCGACATCTGAGAGGAACACATCTGTGAGGAACCGACATCTGTGAGGAACCGACATCTGTGAGAAACCGACATCTGTGAGGAACCGACATCTGTGAGGAACCGACATCTGTGAGGAACACATCTGAGAGGAACCGACATCTGTGAGGAACCGACATCTGAGAGGAACCGACATCTGAGAGGAACCGACATCGTGAGGAACCGTCATCTGTGAGAAACCGACATCTGTGAGAAACCGACATCTGAGAGGAACACATCTGTGAGGAACCGACATCTGTGAGGAACCGACATCTGTGAGGAAACACTGTGAGAACCGACATCCGTGAGGAACCGACATCTGAGAGGAACCGACATCTGTGAGGAACCGACATCTGAGAGGAACACATATGTGAGGAACCGACATCTGTGAGGAACCGACATCTGTGAGAAACCGACATCTGTGAGGAACCGACATCTGTGAGGAACCGACATCTGTGAGGAACACATCTGAGAGGAAACCGACATCTGTGAGGAACCGACATCTGAGAGGAACCGACATCTGAGAGGAACCGACATCTGTGAGGAATCGACATCTGTGAGGAACCGACATCTGTGAGAAACCGACATCTGAGAGGAACACATCTGTGAGGAACACATCTGTGAGGAACCGACATCTGTGAGGAACCGACATCTGTGAGGAACACATCTGTGAGGAACCGACATCTGTGAGGAACCGACATCTGTGAGGAACCGACATCTGAGAGGAACACATCTGTGAGGAACCGACATCTGAGAGGAACCGACATCTGTGAGGAACCGACATCTGTGAGGAACCGACATCTGTGAGGAACCGACATCTGTGAGGAACCGACATCTGAGAGGAACCGACATCTGAGAGGAACACATCTGTGAGGAACCGACATCTGAGAGGAACCGACATCTGTGAGAAACCGACATCTGAGAGGAACACATCTGTGAGGAACACATCTGTGAGGAACCGACATCTGTGAGGAACCGACATCTGAGAGGAACCGACATCTGTGAGAAACCGACATCTGTGAGGAACACATCTGTGAGGAACACATCTGTGAGGAACCGACATCTGTGAGGAACCGACATCTGAGAGGAACACATCTGTGAGGAACCGACATCTGAGAGGAACCGAAATCTGTGAGAAACCGACATCTGTGAGGAACCGACATCTGTGAGGAACCGACATCTGTGAGGAACACATCTGAGAGGAACCGACATCTGTGAGGAACCGACATCTGAGAGGAACCGACATCTGTGAGGAACCGACATCTGAGAGGAACACATCTGAGAGGAACCGACATCTGTGAGGAACCGACATCTGTGAGGAACCGACATCTGTGAGAAACCGACATCTGAGAGGAACACATCTGTGAGGAACCGACATCTGTGAGGAACCGACATCTGTGAGGAACACATCTGTGAGGAACCGACATCTGTGAGGAACCGACATCTGAGAGGAACCGACATCTGTGAGGAACCGACATCTGAGAGGAACCGACATCTGAGAGGAACCGACATCTGTGAGGAACCGGCATCTGAGAGGAACCGACATCTGAGAGGAACACATCTGAGAGGAACCGGCATCTGAGAGGAACCGACATCTGAGAGGAACCGACATCTGTGAGGAACCGACATCTGAGAGGAACCGACATCTGAGAGGAACCGACATCTGTGAGGAACCGACATCTGTGAGGAACCGACATCTGTGAGGAACCGACATCTGTGAGGAACCGACATCTGTGAGGAACCGACATCTGTGAGGAACCGACATCTGAGAGGAACCGACATCTGTGAGGAACCGACATCTGTGAGGAACCGACATCTGAGAGGAACCGACATCTGAGAGGAACCGACATCTGAGAGGAACCGACATCTGTGAGGAACCGACATCTGAGAGGAACCGACATCTGAGAGGAACACATCTGAGAGGAACCGACATCTGAGAGGAACCGACATCTGAGAGGAACCGACATCTGTGAGGAACCGACATCTGAGAGGAACCGACATCTGAGAGGAACCGACATCTGTGAGGAACACATCTGAGAGGAACCGACATCTGAGAGGAACCGACATCTGTGAGGAACCGATATCTGTGAGGAACACATCTGTGAGGAACCGACATCTGTGAGGAACCGACATCTGAGAGGAACCGACATCTGAGAGGAACCGAAATCTGAGAGGAACACATCTGAGAGGAACCGACATCTGAGAGGAACACATCTGAGAGGAACCGACATCTGAGAGGAACACATCTGAGAGGAACCGACATCTGAGAGGAACACATCTGTGAGGAACCGACATCTGAGAGGAACCGACATCTGAGAGGAACACATCTGTGAGGAACCGACATCTGTGAGGAACCGACATCTGAGAGGAACCGACATCTGAGAGGAACACATCTGTGAGGAACCGACATCTGTGAGGAACCGACATCTGAGAGGAACCGACATCTGAGAGGAACACATCTGTGAGGAACACATCCGAGAGGAACCGACATCCGAGAGGAACCGACATCCGAGAGGAACCGACATCTGAGAGGAACACATCTGTGAGGAACCGACATCTGAGAAGAACCGACATCTGTGAGGAACCGACATCTGAGAGGAACCGACATCTGAG
>CM070479.1:415884-484205 GCA_036324585.1 Champsocephalus esox
CAGCAGGAGAGGACTCTTTAAAGTAGAGACACTACATACTGATATACACCTGAACATCAGCAGGAGAGGACTCTTTAAAGTAGAGACACTACATCTGATATACACTGACATCAGCAGAGAGGACTCTTTAAAGTAGAGACACTACATACTGATATACACCTGAACATCAGCAGGAGAGGACTCTTTAAAGTAGAGACACTACATACTGATATACACCTGAACATCAGCAGGAGAGGACTCTTTAAAGTAGAGACACTACATACTGATATACACCTGAACATCAGCAGGAGAGGACTCTTTAAAGTAGAGACACTACATACTGATATACACCTGAACATCAGCAGGAGGGACTCTTTAAAGTACAGAGACTCTTAAAGTAGAGAGGACTCTTTAAAGTAGAGACACTACATACTGATATACACCTGAACATCAGCAGGAGAGGACTCTTTAAAGTAGAGACACTACATACTGATATACACCTGAACATCAGCAGGAGAGGACTCTTTAAAGTAGAGACACTACATACTGATATACACCTGAACATCAGCAGGAGAGGACTCTTTAAAGTAGAGACACTACATACTGATATACACCTGAACATCAGCAGGAGAGGACTCTTTAAAGTAGAGACACTACATACTGATATACACCTGAACATCAGCAGGAGAGGACTCTTTAAAGTAGAGACACTACATACTGATATACACCTGAACATCAGCAGGAGAGGACTCTTTAAAGTAGAGAGACTACATACTGATATACACCTGACATCAGAGGAGGACTCTTTAAAGTAGAGACACTACATACTGATATACACCTGAACATCAGCAGGAGAGGACTCTTTAAAGTAGAGACACTACATACTGATATACACCTGAACATCAGCAGGAGAGGACTCTTTAAAGTAGAGACACTACATACTGATATACACCTGAACATCAGCAGGAGAGGACTCTTTAAAGTAGAGACACTACATACTGATATACACCTGAACATCAGCAGGAGAGGACTCTTTAAAGTAGAGACACTACATACTGATATACACCTGAACATCAGCAGGAGAGGACTCTTTAAAGTAGAGACACTACATACTGATATACACCTGAACATCAGCAGGAGAGGACTCTTTAAAGTAGAGACACTACATACTGATATACACCTGAACATCAGCAGGAGAGGACTCTTTAAAGTAGAGACACTACATACTGATATACACCTGAACATCAGCAGGAGGGACTTTTAAAGTAGAGACTCTTTAAAGTAGAGAGGACTCTTTAAAGTAGAGACACTACATACTGATATACACCTGAACATCAGCAGGAGAGGACTCTTTAAAGTAGAGACACTACATACTGATATACACCTGAACATCAGCAGGAGAGGACTCTTTAAAGTAGAGACACTACATACTGATATACACCTGAACATCAGCAGGAGAGGACTCTTTAAAGTAGAGACTCTTTAAAGTAGAGAGGACTCTTTAAAGTAGAGACACTACATACTGATATACACCTGAACATCAGCAGGAGAGGACTCTTTAAAGTAGAGACACTACATACTGATAAACACCTGAACATCAGCAGGAGAGGACTCTTTAAAGTAGAGACACTACATACTGATATACACCTGAACATCAGCAGGAGGGACTCTTTAAAGTAAGAGACTCTTTAACAGTAGAGAGGACTCTTTAAAGTAGAGACACTACATACTGATATACACCTGAACATCAGCAGGAGAGGACTCTTTAAAGTAGAGACACTACATACTGATATACACCTGAACATCAGCAGGAGAGGACTCTTTAAAGTAGAGACACTACATACTGATATACACCTGAACATCAGCAGGAGAGGACTCTTTAAAGTAGAGACACTACATACTGATATACACCTGAACATCAGGGACCTTTAAAGTAGAGGACTCTTTAAAGTAGAGACCTTTAAATAAGACACTACTGATATACACCTGAACATCAGCAGGAGAGGACTCTTTAAAGTAGAGACACTACATACTGATATACACCTGAACATCAGCAGGAGAGGACTCTTTAAAGTAGAGACACTACATACTGATATACACCTGAACATCAGCAGGAGAGGACTCTTTAAAGTAGAGACACTACATACTGATATACACCTGAACATCAGCAGGAGAGGACTCTTTAAAGTAGAGACACTACATACTGATATACACCTGAACATCAGCAGGAGAGGACTCTTTAAAGTAGAGACACTACATACTGATATACACCTGAACATCAGCAGGAGAGGACTCTTTAAAGTAGAGACACTACATACTGATATACACCTGAACATCAGCAGGAGAGGACTCTTTAAAGTAGAGACACTACATACTGATATACACCTGAACATCAGCAGGAGAGGACTCTTTAAAGTAGAGACACTACATACTGATATACACCTGAACATCAGCAGGAGAGGACTCTTTAAAGTAGAGACACTACATACTGATATACACCTGAACATCAGCAGGAGGGACTCTTTAAAGAAGAACTCTTTAAAGTAGAGAGACTCTTTAAAGTAAGACACTACATACTGATATACACCTGAACATCAGCAGGAGAGGACTCTTTAAAGTAGAGACACTACATACTGATATACACCTGAACATCAGCAGGAGAGGACTCTTTAAAGTAGAGACACTACATACTGATATACACCTGAACATCAGCAGGAGAGGGACTCTTTAAAGTAGAGACACTACATACTGATATACACGAACATCAGCAGAGAGGACTCTTTAAAGTAGAGACACTACATACTGATATACACCTGAACATCAGCAGGAGAGGACTCTTTAAAGTAGAGACACTACATACTGATATACACCTGAACATCAGCAGGAGAGGACTCTTTAAAGTAGAGACACTCTTTAAAGTAGAGAGGACTCTTTAAAGTAGAGACACTACATACTGATATACACCTGAACATCAGCAGGAGAGGACTCTTTAAAGTAGAGACACTACATACTGATATACACCTGAACATCAGCAGGAGAGGACTCTTTAAAGTAGAGACACTACATACTGATATACACCTGAACATCAGCAGGAGAGGACTCTTTAAAGTAGAGACACTACATACTGATATACACCTGAACATCAGCAGGAGAGGACTCTTTAAAGTAGAGACACTACATACTGATATACACCTGAACATCAGCAGGAGAGGACTCTTTAAAGTAGAGACACTACATACTGATATACACCTGAACATCAGCAGGAGAGGACTCTTTAAAGTAGAGACACTACACACTGATATACACCTGAACATCAGCAGGAGAGGACTCTTTAAAGTAGAGACACTACATACTGATATACACCTGAACATCAGCAGGAGAGGACTCTTTAAAGTAGAGACACTACATACTGATATACACCTGAACATCAGCAGGAGAGGACTCTTTAAAGTAGAGACACTACACACTGATATACACCTGAACATCAGCAGGAGAGGACTCTTTAAAGTAGAGACACTACATACTGATATACACCTGAACATCAGCAGGAGAGGACTCTTTAAAGTAAGAGACACTTTAAAGTAGAGAGGACTCTTTAAAGTAGAGACACTACATACTGATATACACCTGAACATCAGCAGGAGAGGACTCTTTAAAGTAGAGACACTACATACTGATATACACCTGAACATCAGCAGGAGAGGACTCTTTAAAGTAGAGACACTACACACTGATATACACCTGAACATCAGCAGGAGAGGACTCTTTAAAGTAGAGACACTACATACTGATATACACCTGAACATCAGCAGGAGAGGACTCTTTAAAGTAGAGACACTACATACTGATATACACCTGAACATCAGCAGGAGAGGACTCTTTAAAGTAGAGACACTACATACTGATATACACCTGAACATCAGCAGGAGAGGACTCTTTAAAGTAGAGACACTACATACTGATATACACCTGAACATCAGCAGGAGAGGACTCTTTAAAGTAGAGACACTACATACTGATATACACCTGAACATCAGCAGGAGAGGACTCTTTAAAGTAGAGACACTACATACTGATATACACCTGAACATCAGCAGGAGAGGACTCTTTAAAGTAGAGACACTACATACTGATATACACCTGAACATCAGCAGGAGAGGACTCTTTAAAGTAGAGACACTACATACTGATATACACCTGAACATCAGCAGGAGAGGACTCTTTAAAGTAGAGACACTACATACTGATATACACCTGAACATCAGCAGGAGAGGACTCTTTAAAGTAGAGACACTACATACTGATATACACCTGAACATCAGCAGGAGAGGACTCTTTAAAGTAGAGACACTACATACTGATATACACCTGAACATCAGCAGGAGAGGACTCTTTAAAGTAGAGACACTACATACTGATATACACCTGAACATCAGCAGGAGAGGACTCTTTAAAGTAGAGACTCTTAAAGTAGAGAGGACTCTTTAAAGTAGAGACACTACATACTGATATACACCTGAACATCAGCAGGAGAGGACTCTTTAAAGTAGAGACACTACATACTGATATACACCTGAACATCAGCAGGAGAGGACTCTTTAAAGTAGAGACACTACATACTGATATACACCTGAACATCAGCAGGAGAGGACTCTTTAAAGTAGAGACACTACATACTGATATACACCTGAACATCAGCAGGAGAGGACTCTTTAAAGTAGAGACACTACATACTGATATACACCTGAACATCAGCAGGAGAGGACTCTTTAAAGTACAGAGACTCTTTAAAGTAGAGAGGACTCTTTAAAGTAGAGACACTACATACTGATATACACCTGAACATCAGCAGGAGAGGACTCTTTAAAGTAGAGACACTACATACTGATATACACCTGAACATCAGCAGGAGAGGACTCTTTAAAGTAGAGACACTACATACTGATATACACCTGAACATCAGCAGGAGAGGACTCTTTAAAGTAGAGACACTACATACTGATATACACCTGAACATCAGCAGGAGAGGACTCTTTAAAGTAGAGACACTACATACTGATATACACCTGAACATCAGCAGGAGAGGACTCTTTAAAGTAGAGACACTACACACTGATATACACCTGAACATCAGCAGGAGAGGACTCTTTAAAGTAGAGACACTACATACTGATATACACCTGAACATCAGCAGGAGAGGACTCTTTAAAGTAAGACACTCTATTAAACCGAGCAGAGAGGACTCTTTAAAGTAGAGACACTACATACTGATATACACCTGAACATCAGCAGGAGAGGACTCTTTAAAGTAGAGACACTACATACTGATATACACCTGAACATCAGCAGGAGAGGACTCTTTAAAGTAGAGACACTACATACTGATATACACCTGAACATCAGCAGGAGAGGACTCTTTAAAGTAGAGACACTACATACTGATAACACCGAACATCAGCAGGAGAGGACTCTTTAAAGTAGAGACACTACATACTGATATACACCTGAACATCAGCAGGAGAGGACTCTTTAAAGTAGAGACACTACATACTGATATACACCTGAACATCAGCAGGAGAGGACTCTTTAAAGTAGAGACACTACATACTGATATACACCTGAACATCAGCAGGAGAGGACTCTTTAAAGTAGAGACACTACATACTGATATACACCTGAACATCAGCAGGAGGGACTCTTTAAAGTAAGAACTCTTTAAAGTAGAGAGGACTCTTTAAAGTAGAGACACTACATACTGATATACACCTGAACATCAGCAGGAGAGGACTCTTTAAAGTAGAGACACTACATACTGATATACACCTGAACATCAGCAGGAGAGGACTCTTTAAAGTAGAGACACTACATACTGATATACACCTGAACATCAGCAGGAGAGGACTCTTTAAAGTAGAGACACTACATACTGATATACACCTGAACATCAGCAGGAGAGGACTCTTTAAAGTAGAGACACTACATACTGATATACACCTGAACATCAGCAGGAGAGGACTCTTTAAAGTAGAGACACTACATACTGATATACACCTGAACATCAGCAGGAGAGGACTCTTTAAAGTAGAGACACTACATACTGATATACACCTGAACATCAGCAGGAGAGGACTCTTTAAAGTAGAGACTCTTTAAAGTAGAGAGGACTCTTTAAAGTAGAGACACACATACTGATATACACCTGAACATCAGCAGGAGAGGACTCTTTAAAGTAGAGACACTACATACTGATATACACCTGAACATCAGCAGGAGAGGACTCTTTAAAGTAGAGACACTACATACTGATATACACCTGAACATCAGCAGGAGAGGACTCTTTAAAGTAGAGACACTACATACTGATATACACCTGAACATCAGCAGGAGAGGACTCTTTAAAGTAGAGACACTACATACTGATATACACCTGAACATCAGCAGGAGAGGACTCTTTAAAGTAGAGACACTACATACTGATATACACCTGAACATCAGCAGGAGAGGACTCTTTAAAGTAGAGACACTACATACTGATATACACCTGAACATCAGCAGGAGGGACTTTTAAAGTAAGACACTCTTTAAAGTAGAGAGGACTCTTTAAAGTAGAGACACTACATACTGATATACACCTGAACATCAGCAGGAGAGGACTCTTTAAAGTAGAGACACTACATACTGATATACACCTGAACATCAGCAGGAGAGGACTCTTTAAAGTAGAGACACTACATACTGATATACACCTGAACATCAGCAGGAGAGGACTCTTTAAAGTAGAGACACTACATACTGATATACACCGAACATCAGCAGAGAGGACTCTTTAAAGTAGAGACACTACATACTGATATACACCTGAACATCAGCAGGAGAGGACTCTTTAAAGTAGAGACACTACATACTGATATACACCTGAACATCAGCAGGAGAGGACTCTTTAAAGTAGAGACACTACATACTGATATACACCTGAACATCAGCAGGAGAGGACTCTTTAAAGTAAGAACTCTTTAAATAGAGAGGACTCTTTAAAGTAGAGACACTACATACTGATATACACCTGAACATCAGCAGGAGAGGACTCTTTAAAGTAGAGACACTACATACTGATATACACCTGAACATCAGCAGGAGAGGACTCTTTAAAGTAGAGACACTACATACTGATATACACCTGAACATCAGCAGGAGAGGACTCTTTAAAGTAGAGACACTACATACTGATATACACCTGAACATCAGCAGGAGAGGACTCTTTAAAGTAGAGACACTACATACTGATATACACCTGAACATCAGCAGGAGAGGACTCTTTAAAGTAGAGACACTACATACTGATATACACCTGAACATCAGCAGGAGAGGACTCTTTAAAGTAGAGACACTACATACTGATATACACCTGAACATCAGCAGAGAGGACTCTTTAAAGTAGAGACACTACATACTGATATACACCTGAACATCAGCAGGAGAGGACTCTTTAAAGTAGAGACACTACATACTGATATACACCTGAACATCAGCAGGAGAGGACTCTTTAAAGTAGAGACACTACATACTGATATACACCTGAACATCAGCAGGAGAGGACTCTTTAAAGTAGAGACACTACATACTGATATACACCTGAACATCAGCAGGAGAGGACTCTTTAAAGTAGAGACACTACATACTGATATACACCTGAACATCAGCAGGAGAGGACTCTTTAAAGTAGAGACACTACATACTGATATACACCTGAACATCAGCAGGAGAGGACTCTTTAAAGTAGAGACACTACATACTGATATACACCTGAACATCAGCAGGAGAGGACTCTTTAAAGTAGAGACACTACATACTGATATACACCTGAACATCAGCAGGAGAGGACTCTTTAAAGTAGAGACACTACATACTGATATACACCTGAACATCAGCAGGAGAGGACTCTTTAAAGTAGAGACACTACATACTGATATACACCTGAACATCAGCAGGAGAGGACTCTTTAAAGTAGAGACACTACATACTGATATACACCTGAACATCAGCAGGAGAGGACTCTTTAAAGTAGAGACACTACATACTGATATACACCTGAACATCAGCAGAGAGGACTCTTTAAAGTAGAGACACTACATACTGATATACACCTGAACATCAGCAGGAGAGGACTCTTTAAAGTAGAGACACTACATACTGATATACACCTGAACATCAGCAGGAGAGGACTCTTTAAAGTAGAGACACTACATACTGATATACACCTGAACATCAGCAGGAGAGGACTCTTTAAAGTAGAGACACTACATACTGATATACACCTGAACATCAGCAGGAGAGGACTCTTTAAAGTAGAGACACTACATACTGATATACACCTGAACATCAGCAGGAGAGGACTCTTTAAAGTAGAGACACTACATACTGATATACACCTGAACATCAGCAGGAGAGGACTCTTTAAAGTAGAGACACTACATACTGATATACACCTGAACATCAGCAGGAGAGGACTCTTTAAAGTAGAGACACTACATACTGATATACACCTGAACATCAGCAGGAGAGGACTCTTTAAAGTAGAGACACTACATACTGATATACACCTGAACATCAGCAGGAGAGGACTCTTTAAAGTAGAGACACTACATACTGATATACACCTGAACATCAGCAGGAGAGGACTCTTTAAAGTAGAGACACTACATACTGATATACACCTGAACATCAGCAGGAGAGGACTCTTTAAAGTAGAGACACTACATACTGATATACACCTGAACATCAGCAGGAGAGGACTCTTTAAAGTAGAGACACTACATACTGATATACACCTGAACATCAGCAGGAGAGGACTCTTTAAAGTAGAGACACTACATACTGATATACACCTGAACATCAGCAGGAGAGGACTCTTTAAAGTAGAGACACTACATACTGATATACACCTGAACATCAGCAGGAGAGGACTCTTTAAAGTAGAGACACTACATACTGATATACACCTGAACATCAGCAGGAGAGGACTCTTTAAAGTAGAGACACTACATACTGATATACACCTGAACATCAGCAGGAGAGGACTCTTTAAAGTAGAGACACTACATACTGATATACACCTGAACATCAGCAGGAGAGGACTCTTTAAAGTAGAGACACTACATACTGATATACACCTGAACATCAGCAGGAGAGGACTCTTTAAAGTAGAGACACTACATACTGATATACACCTGAACATCAGCAGGAGAGGACTCTTTAAAGTAGAGACACTACATACTGATATACACCTGAACATCAGCAGGAGAGGACTCTTTAAAGTAGAGACACTACATACTGATATACACCTGAACATCAGCAGGAGAGGACTCTTTAAAGTAGAGACACTACATACTGATATACACCTGAACATCAGCAGGAGAGGACTCTTTAAAGTAGAGACACTACATACTGATATACACCTGAACATCAGCAGGAGAGGACTCTTTAAAGTAGAGACACTACATACTGATATACACCTGAACATCAGCAGAGGGACTCTTTAAAGTAGAGCACTCTTTAAAGTAGAGAGGACTCTTTAAAGTAGAGACACTACATACTGATATACACCTGAACATCAGCAGGAGAGGACTCTTTAAAGTAGAGACACTACATACTGATATACACCTGAACATCAGCAGGAGAGGACTCTTTAAAGTAGAGACACTACATACTGATATACACCTGAACATCAGCAGGAGAGGACTCTTTAAAGTAGAGACACTACATACTGATATACACCTGAACATCAGCAGGAGAGGACTCTTTAAAGTAGAGACACTACATACTGATATACACCTGAACATCAGCAGGAGAGGACTCTTTAAAGTAGAGACACTACATACTGATATACACCTGAACATCAGCAGGAGAGGACTCTTTAAAGTAGAGACACTACATACTGATATACACCTGAACATCAGCAGGAGAGGACTCTTTAAAGTAGAGACACTACATACTGATATACACCTGAACATCAGCAGGAGAGGACTCTTTAAAGTAGAGACACTACATACTGATATACACCTGAACATCAGCAGGAGAGGACTCTTTAAAGTAGAGACACTACATACTGATATACACCTGAACATCAGCAGGAGAGGACTCTTTAAAGTAGAGACACTACATACTGATATACACCTGAACATCAGCAGGAGAGGACTCTTTAAAGTAGAGACACTACATACTGATATACACCTGAACATCAGCAGGAGAGGACTCTTTAAAGTAGAGACACTACATACTGATATACACCTGAACATCAGCAGGAGGGACTCTTTAAAGTAGAGACTCTTTAAAGTAGAGAGGACTCTTTAAAGTAGAGACACTACATACTGATATACACCTGAACATCAGCAGGAGAGGACTCTTTAAAGTAGAGACACTACATACTGATATACACCTGAACATCAGCAGGAGAGGACTCTTTAAAGTAGAGACACTACATACTGATATACACCTGAACATCAGCAGGAGAGGACTCTTTAAAGTAGAGACACTACATACTGATATACACCTGAACATCAGCAGGAGAGGACTCTTTAAAGTAGAGACACTACATACTGATATACACCTGAACATCAGCAGGAGAGGACTCTTTAAAGTAGAGACACTACATACTGATATACACCTGAACATCAGCAGGAGAGGACTCTTTAAAGTAGAGACACTACATACTGATATACACCTGAACATCAGCAGGAGAGGACTCTTTAAAGTAGAGACACTACATACTGATATACACCTGAACATCAGCAGGAGAGGACTCTTTAAAGTAGAGACACTACATACTGATATACACCTGAACATCAGCAGGAGAGGACTCTTTAAAGTAGAGACACTACATACTGATATACACCTGAACATCAGCAGGAGAGGACTCTTTAAAGTAGAGACACTACATACTGATATACACCTGAACATCAGCAGGAGAGGACTCTTTAAAGTAGAGACACTACATACTGATATACACCTGAACATCAGCAGGAGAGGACTCTTTAAAGTAGAGACACTACATACTGATATACACCTGAACATCAGCAGGAGAGGACTCTTTAAAGTAGAGACACTACATACTGATATACACCTGAACATCAGCAGGAGAGGACTCTTTAAAGTAGAGACACTACATACTGATATACACCTGAACATCAGCAGGAGAGGACTCTTTAAAGTAGAGACACTACATACTGATATACACCTGAACATCAGCAGGAGAGGACTCTTTAAAGTAGAGACACTACATACTGATATACACCTGAACATCAGCAGGAGAGGACTCTTTAAAGTAGAGACACTACATACTGATATACACCTGAACATCAGCAGGAGAGGACTCTTTAAAGTAGAGACACTACATACTGATATACACCTGAACATCAGCAGGAGAGGACTCTTTAAAGTAGAGACACTACATACTGATATACACCTGAACATCAGCAGGAGAGGACTCTTTAAAGTAGAGACACTACATACTGATATACACCTGAACATCAGCAGGAGAGGACTCTTTAAAGTAGAGACACTACATACTGATATACACCTGAACATCAGCAGGAGAGGACTCTTTAAAGTAGAGACACTACATACTGATATACACCTGAACATCAGCAGGAGAGGACTCTTTAAAGTAGAGACACAACATACTGATATACACCTGAACATCAGCAGGAGAGGACTCTTTAAAGTATAGACACGACATACTGATATACACCTGAACATCAGCAGGAGAGGACTCTTTAAAGTAGAGACACTACACATTGATATGCACCTGACCATCAGCAGGAGGGGACTCTTTAAAGTACAGAGGACTCTTTAAAGTAGAGAGGACTCTTTAAAGTAGAGAGGACTCTTTAAAGTAGAGAGGACTCTTTAAAGTAGAGACACTACACACTGGTTTTGACTCAGTTTTGGTCCTTTATTAAACAAGTGTATAAAACAGTCAGGTTCCTCTCACTGCGCCTTTAAGAAAGAGAGGCCTGTGATTGGCTGAGAGGTGTCATAAGAGAAGTGAAGTGAACCAATAAACTGTGAGACCGAATTAAATGCATGACACACACACACACACACACACACACACACACACACACACACACACACACACACACACACACACACACACACACACACACACACACACACACACACACACACACACACACACACACACACACTTATAAAGACGAGCTTTCAGAATTGAAAATAATAAATTAAGAGACAATAAAAATGTTCTTCATGTTTTAAATAAAGATTGTCACGTTCGATTGTAAGAGATAAAATGTTCAGGGCTCCATCGCGGATCCCAGCGACGCCCTGGACCCGGTCTGGATCTGCTCTTATTTTGGCGGGACTCGGTTGGTCTGCTCTTATTTTGGCGGGGCGTGTTCCTCTTCTTGCTGCGGGGCTGCTGATTGGACGAGCCAAGCTGCACCAGAACCACTGGGATCTCCTCCAGAGACTCGGCTGAGTCAGAGTGGTACTGCGAGGGGGGGGCGGCCGCCTGCACAGGGGGGGGGGCTCTCAGAGGGCATGCTGGGAACTGTAGTCTCTGAGACGAGGAGGAATTGGACATCATGCAGGGCTCTGTGGACAAGACACACACACACACACACGCACACACGCACACACACACAGAGACCGAGACACACACACACTGTTTTAACATGTGTTGATAAGTGTGAGTGATGCATTGTGGGATATGGAGTCCACAGGTACCTGGTGGGGGGGGGTGGTGATTTCTGCAGGAACTTTACGGACCCTCTTTTTCTTCTTCTGCGGAAACACAAACACCCTGTCACTGTCCAATCAGGAGGCAGCATTCATATTTGACGTTATTATTTATGTGTGTGTGTGTGTACCGGTGTGCGTTCGCTGTGTGTGTGTGTTTGGTGTGTGTACCTGTGTGCGTCGCTGTGTGTGTGTTTGGTGTGTGTACCTGTGTGTGTCTGTGTGTGTGTGTGTGTGTTGGTTTGTGTACCTGTGTGAGTCACTGTGTGTGTTGGTTTGTGTACCTGTGTGAGTCACTGTGTGTGTGTGTGTTGGTGTGTGTACTTGTGTGCGTCACTGTGTGTGTGTTGGTGTGTGTACCTGTGTGAGTCACTGTGTGTGTGTGTGTTGGTGTGTGTACCTGTGTGCGTCGCTGTGTGTGTACCTGTGTGCGTGTGTGTGTGTCGCTGTGTGTGTACCTGTTTGCGTCGCTGTGTGTGTGTGTACCTGTGTGCGTCGCTGTGTGTGTGTACCTGTGTGCGTCGCTGTGTGTGTTGGTGTGTGTACCTGTGTGTGTGTTGGTGTGTGTACCTGTGTGTGTGTCGCTGTGTGTGTGTACCTGTGTGCGTCGCTGTGTGTGTGTTGGTGTGT
This sequence comes from Champsocephalus esox, assembly GCA_036324585.1. NCBI lineage: Eukaryota > Metazoa > Chordata > Actinopteri > Perciformes > Channichthyidae > Champsocephalus > Champsocephalus esox. Next base: position 429,253 of record CM070479.1, read on the forward strand.
GTACCTGTGTGTGTTGGTGTGTGTACCTGTGTGAGTCACTGTGTGTGTGTGTGTGTGTTGGTGTGTGTACCTGTGTGAGTCACTGTGTGTGTGTGTGTTGGTGTGTGTACCTGTGTGAGTCACTGTGTGTGTGTGTTGGTGTGTGTACCTGTGTGTGTCGCTGTGTGTGTGTACCTGTGTGCGTCGCTGTGTGTGTCGCTGTGTGTGTGTACCTGTGTGCGTCGCTGTGTGTGTCGCTGTGTGTGTACCTGTGTGCGTCGCTGTGTGTGTGTGGGGGGGGCGTCCTCCTCCGCGACAGCACCAGAAACGGTCCTCACTCTGCTGTTAGACAGGAAGCTACACACACACGCAATATCATCATGTATTAGTTACAGGGTTATGATCCAACCCCTCCCTGCAGCTCACACACACACACACACACACACACACACACACACACACACACACACACACACACACACACACACACACACACACACACACACACAACTGGCCGTTACCATGGACACACACACAGAGCAAACAGTGTGTGTGTGTGAGAGGAACGCTCACCCTGCCTCCGCCCCCCTGCAGCTCCAGCTGAGGGTTGGTGTAGCCCAGGGTCCCTGGTGAGGTCACTTCCTGTGGGGAAGGGCAGAGAGTTACACACACTGCACACACACACACACACACACACACACACATCTGGAGCTGGAACATCTGATGACAGACCTTACTGAGCGGTCCTGAGGGAGCTCGGTCTCCACGGTGACGCTGCCTCACGATGTACTCAAAGGTGCTGAGTCTGTTCCACACTGCACCATCAAGAGAGACACGTTAGCTGTGTGTGTGTGTGTGTGTGTGTGTGTGTGCGTGTGTGTGTGTGTGTGTGTGAGCTCACTGAGGTAGATGTGGAAGCACAGCAGATGGCAGAGCAGCACAGAGGACAGCAGCGAGAGGACGATGGTGACGGCGGCGAGAGAGGGGATCACTGCTGCTGCAGAGCGGAGGGGAGAGAGAGGCAGGAAGAGGAACCAGGTCCCATTAAGACCTGCAGAGAGACACACACACACACACACACACACACACACACACACACACACACACACACACAATAGGTCAGTAATACCCCACTTCTGCACTTCAGCCACCTTTAGCTTAGCGGTGGTGACGTGAAGTCATGTGACCGTGCTGTAGTTCCTTTATAGCCCAACATTAGCCTCCTTTAGCTTAGCGGTGGTGACGTGAAGTCATGTGACCGTGCTGTAGTTCCTTTATAGCCCAACATTAGCCACCTTTAGCTTAGCGGTGGTGACGTGAAGTCATGTGACCGTGCTGTAGTTCCTTCATAGCCCAACATTAGCCTCCTTTAGCTTAGCGGTGGTGACGTGAAGTCATGTGACCGTGCTGTAGTTCCTCTATAGCCCAACATTAGCCACCTTTAGCTTAGCGGTGGTGACGTGAAGTCATGTGACCGTGCTGTAGTTCCTTTATAGCCCAACATTAGCCACCTTTAGCTTAGCGGTGGTGACGTGAAGTCATGTGACCGTGCTGTAGTTCCTTTATAGCCCAACATTAGCCACCTTTAGCTTAGCGGTGGTGACGTGAAGTCATGTGACCGTGCTGTAGTTCCTTTATAGCCCAACATTAGCCTCCTTTAGCTTAGCGGTGGTGACGTGAAGTCATGTGACCGTGCTGTAGTTCCTTTATAGCCCAACATTAGCCTCCTTTAGCTTAGCGGTGGTGACGTGAAGTCATGTGACCGTGCTGTAGTTCCTTTATAGCCCAACATTAGCCTCCTTTAGCTTAGCGGCGGTGACGTGAAGTCATGTGACCGTGCTGTAGTTCCTTTATAGCCCAACATTAGCCTCCTTTAGCTTAGCGGTGGTGACGTGAAGTCATGTGACCGTGCTGTAGTTCCCTTTATAGCCCAACATTAGCCTCCTTTAGCTTAGCGGTGGTGACGTGAAGTCATGTGACCGTGCTGTAGTTCCTTTATAGCCCAACATTAGCCTCCTTTAGCTTAGCGGTGGTGACGTGAAGTCATGTGACCGTGCTGTAGTTCCTTTATAGCCCAACATTAGCCACCTTTAGCTTAGCGGTGGTGACGTGAAGTCATGTGACCGTGCTGTAGTTCCTTTATAGCCCAACATTAGCCACCTTTAGCTTAGCGGTGGTGACGTGAAGTCATGTGACCGTGCTGTAGTTCCTTTATAGCCCAACATTAGCCCGTGCTGTAGTCCTTTATAGCCCAACATTAGCCTCCTTTAGCTTAGCGGTGGTGACGTGAAGTCATGTGACCGTGCTGTAGTTCCTTTATAGCCCAACATTAGCCCTGCTGTAGTTCCTTTATAGCCCAACATTAGCCCGTGCTGTAGTTCCTTTATAGCCCAACATTAGCCACCTTTAGCTTAGCGGTGGTGACGTGAAGTCATGTGACCGTGCTGTAGTTCCTTTATAGCCCAACATTAGCCTCCTTTAGCTTAGCGGTGGTGACGTGAAGTCATGTGACCGTGCTGTAGTTCCTTTATAGCCCAACATTAGCCTCCTTTAGCTTAGCGATGGTGACGTGAAGTCATGTGACCGTGCTGTAGTTCCTTTATAGCCCAACATTAGCCACCTTTAGCTTAGCGGTGGTGACGTGAAGTCATGTGACCGTGCTGTAGTTCCTCTATAGCCCAACATTAGCCTCCTTTAGCTTAGCGGTGGTGACGTGAAGTCATGTGACCGTGCTGTAGTTCCTCTATAGCCCAACATTAGCCTCCTTTAGCTTAGCGGTGGTGACGTGAAGTCATGTGACCGTGCTGTAGTTCCTTTATAGCCCAACATTAGCCTCCTTTAGCTTAGCGGTGGTGAAGTCATGTGACCGTGCTGTAGTTCCTTTATAGCCCAACATTAGCCTCCTTTAGCTTAGCGGTGGGGACGTGAAGTCATGTGACCGTGCTGTAGTTCCTTTATAGCCCAACATTAGCCTCCTTTAGCTTAGCGGTGGTGACGTGAAGTCATGTGACCGTGCTGTAGTTCCTTTATAGCCCAACATTAGCCTCCTTTAGCTTAGCGGTGGTGAAGTCATGTGACCTGCTGTAGTTCCTTTCTAGCCCAACATTAGCCTCCTTTAGCTTAGCGGTGGGGACGTGAAGTCATGTGACCGTGCTGTGGTTCCTTTATAGCCCAACATTAGCCACCTTTAGCTTAGCGGTGGTGAAGTCATGTGACCGTGCTGTAGTTCCTTTATAGCCCAACATTAGCCACCTTTAGCTTAGCGGTGGTGACGTGAAGTCATGTGACCGTGCTGTAGTTCCTTTATAGCCCAACATTAGCCACCTTTAGCTTAGCGGTGGTGACGTGAAGTCATGTGACCGTGCTGTAGTTCCTTTATAGCCCAACATTAGCCTCCTTTAGCTTAGCGGTGGTGACGTGAAGTCATGTGACCGTGCTGTAGATCCTATATAGCCCAACATTAGCCTCCTTTAGCTTAGCGGTGGTGACGTGAAGTCATGTGACCGTGCTGTAGTTCCTTTATAGCCCAACATTAGCCGTGGTAGTGGTATATGTGTCTAGATCTCTGGATCTCTTTCATTCGTTGAGAGTCTTACCCAGGAAGTGTTTGTCAGTCCTCAGTTTTGACGGGTCCAGGAAGAACTCGATGAAGACGTACGAGGACAGAACCAGAAGCAGAAACACTCCCAACAGAGCAGAGACCACGCTGTGCAGGAACAACCTGCAATAGAAGAAGAACTCACTTGTAGTTCCTGCTCCCCACAGTGTGTAGAACAGTAGAAGAAGAACTCACTTGTAGTTCCTGCTCCCCACAGTGTGTAGAACAGTAGAAGAAGAACTCACTTGTAGTTCCTGCTCCCCACAGTGTGTAGAACAGTAGAAGAAGAACTCACTTGTAGTTCCTGCTCCCCACAGTGTGTAGAACAGTAGAAGAAGAACTCACTTGTAGTTCCTGCTCCCCACAGTGTGTAGAACAGTAGAAGAAGAACTCACTTGTAGTTCCTGCTCCCCACAGTGTGTAGAACAGTAGAAGAAGAACTCACTTGTAGTTCCTGCTCCCCACAGTGTGTAGAACAGTAGAAGAAGTACTCACTTGTAGTTCCTGCTCCCCACAGTGTGTAGAACAGTAGAAGAAGAACTCACTTGTAGTTCCTGCTCCACACAGTGTGTAGAACAGTAGAAGAAGAACTCACTTGTAGTTCCTGCTCCCCACAGTGTGTAGAACAGTAGAAGAAGAACTCACTTGTAGTTCCTGCTCCACACAGTGTGTAGAACAGTAGAAGAAGTACTCACTTGTAGTTCCTGCTCCCCACAGTGTGTAGAACAGTAGAAGAAGAACTCACTTGTAGTTCCTGCTCCACACAGTGTGTAGAACAGTAGAAGAAGAACTCACTTGTAGTTCCTGCTCCCCACAGTGTGTAGAACAGTAGAAGAAGAACTCACTTGTAGTTCCTGCTCCCCACACAGTGTGTAGAACAGTAGAAGAAGTACTCACTTGTAGTTCCTGCTCCCCACAGTGTGTAGAACAGTAGAAGAAGAACTCACTTGTAGTTCCTGCTCCCCACAGTGTGTAGAACAGTAGAAGAAGAACTCACTTGTAGTTCCTGCTCCCCACAGTGTGTAGAACAGTAGAAGAAGTACTCACTTGTAGTTCCTGCTCCACACAGTGTGTAGAACAGTAGAAGAAGAACTCACTTGTAGTTCCTGCTCCCCACACAGTGTGTAGAACAGTAGAAGAAGTACTCACTTGTAGTTCCTGCTCCCCACAGTGTGTAGAACAGTAGAAGAAGAACTCACTTGTAGTTCCTGCTCCCCACAGTGTGTAGAACAGTAGAAGAGTACTCACTTGTAGTTCCTGCTCCCCACAGTGTGTAGAACAGTAGAAGAAGTAACTCACTTGTAGTTCCTGCTCCCCACAGTGTGTAGAACAGTAGAAGAAGAACTCACTTGTAGTTCCTGCTCCCCACAGTGTGTAGAACAGTAGAAGAAGTACTCACTTGTAGTTCCTGCTCCCCACAGTGTGTAGAACAGTAGAAGAAGAACTCACTTGTAGTTCCTGCTCCCCACAGTGTGTAGAACAGTAGAAGAAGTACTCACTTGTAGTTCCTGCTCCCCACAGTGTGTAGAACAGTAGAAGAAGAACTCACTTGTAGTTCCTGCTCCCCACACAGTGTGTAGAACAGTAGAAGAAGTACTCACTTGTAGTTCCTGCTCCCCACAGTGTGTAGAACAGTAGAAGAAGAACTCACTTGTAGTTCCTGCTCCCCACAGTGTGTAGAACAGTAGAAGAAGAACTCACTTGTAGTTCCTGCTCCCCACAGTGTGTAGAACAGTAGAAGAAGAACTCACTTGTAGTTCCTGCTCCCCACAGTGTGTAGAACAGTAGAAGAAGAACTCACTTGTAGTTCCTGCTCCCCACAGTGTGTAGAACAGTAGAAGAAGAACTCACTTGTAGTTCCTGCTCCCCACAGTGTGTAGAACAGTAGAAGAAGTACTCACTTGTAGTTCCTGCTCCCCACAGTGTGTAGAACAGTAGAAGAAGAACTCACTTGTAGTTCCTGCTCCACACAGTGTGTAGAACAGTAGAAGAAGAACTCACTTGTAGTTCCTGCTCCCCACAGTGTGTAGAACAGTAGAAGAAGAACTCACTTGTAGTTCCTGCTCCACACAGTGTGTAGAACAGTAGAAGAAGTACTCACTTGTAGTTCCTGCTCCCCACAGTGTGTAGAACAGTAGAAGAAGAACTCACTTGTAGTTCCTGCTCCACACAGTGTGTAGAACAGTAGAAGAAGAACTCACTTGTAGTTCCTGCTCCCCACAGTGTGTAGAACAGTAGAAGAAGAACTCACTTGTAGTTCCTGCTCCCCACACAGTGTGTAGAACAGTAGAAGAAGTACTCACTTGTAGTTCCTGCTCCCCACAGTGTGTAGAACAGTAGAAGAAGAACTCACTTGTAGTTCCTGCTCCCCACAGTGTGTAGAACAGTAGAAGAAGAACTCACTTGTAGTTCCTGCTCCCCACAGTGTGTAGAACAGTAGAAGAAGTACTCACTTGTAGTTCCTGCTCCCCACAGTGTGTAGAACAGTAGAAGAAGAACTCACTTGTAGTTCCTGCTCCCCACACAGTGTGTAGAACAGTAGAAGAAGTACTCACTTGTAGTTCCTGCTCCCCACAGTGTGTAGAACAGTAGAAGAAGAACTCACTTGTAGTTCCTGCTCCCCACACAGTGTGTAGAACAGTAGAAGAAGTACTCACTTGTAGTTCCTGCTCCCCACAGTGTGTAGAACAGTAGAAGAATAACTCACTTGTAGTTCCTGTTTCCCCACAGTGTGTAGAACAGTAGAAGAAGAACTCACTTGTAGTTCCTGCTCCCCACACAGTGTGTAGAACAGTAGAAGTACTCACTTGTAGTTCCTGCTCCCCACAGTGTGTAGAACAGTAGAAGAAGTACTCACTTGTAGTTCCTGCTCCCCACAGTGTGTAGAACAGTAGAAGAAGTACTCACTTGTAGTTCCTGCTCCCCACAGTGTGTAGAACAGTAGAAGAAGAACTCACTTGTAGTTCCTGCTCCCCACACAGTGTGTAGAACAGTAGAAGAAGTACTCACTTGTAGTTCCTGCTCCCCACAGTGTGTAGAACAGTAGAAGAAGAACTCACTTGTAGTTCCTGCTCCCCACAGTGTGTAGAACAGTAGAGAAGACTCATTGTAGTCCTGCTCCCCACAGTGTGTAGAACAGTAGAAGTACTCACTTGTAGTTCCTGCTCCCCACAGTGTGTAGAACAGTAGAAGAAGAACTCACTTGTAGTTCCTGCTCCCCACAGTGTGTAGAACAGTAGAAGAAGAACTCACTTGTAGTTCCTGCTCCCCACAGTGTGTAGAACAGTAGAAGAAGAACTCACTTGTAGTTCCTGCTCCCCACAGTGTGTAGAACAGTAGAAGAAGAACTCACTTGTAGTTCCTGCTCCCCACAGTGTGTAGAACAGTAGAAGAAGAACTCACTTGTAGTTCCTGCTCCCCACAGTGTGTAGAACAGTAGAAGAAGAACTCACTTGTAGTTCCTGCTCCCCACAGTGTGTAGAACAGTAGAAGAAGAACTCACTTGTAGTTCCTGCTCCCCACAGTGTGTAGAACAGTAGAAGAAGAACTCACTTGTAGTTCCTGCTCCCCACAGTGTGTAGAACAGTAGAAGAAGTACTCACTTGTAGTTCCTGCTCCCCACAGTGTGTAGAACAGTAGAAGAAGTACTCACTTGTAGTTCCTGCTCCCCACAGTGTGTAGAACAGTAGAAGAAGAACTCACTTGTAGTTCCTGCTCCCCACAGTGTGTAGAACAGTAGAAGAAGAACTCACTTGTAGTTCCTGCTCCCCACAGTGTGTAGAACAGTAGAAGAAGAACTCACTTGTAGTTCCTGCTCCCCACAGTGTGTAGAACAGTAGAAGAAGACTCACTTGTAGTTCCTGCTCCCCACAGTGTGTAGAACAGTAGAAGAAGTACTCACTTGTAGTTCCTGCTCCCCACAGTGTGTAGAACAGTAGAAGAAGAACTCACTTGTAGTTCCTGCTCCCCACAGTGTGTAGAACAGTAGAAGAAGTACTCACTTGTAGTTCCTGCTCCCCACAGTGTGTAGAACAGTAGAAGAAGAACTCACTTGTAGTTCCTGCTCCCCACAGTGTGTAGAACAGTAGAAGAAGTACTCACTTGTAGTTCCTGCTCCCCACAGTGTGTAGAACAGTAGAAGAAGTACTCACTTGTAGTTCCTGCTCCCCACAGTGTGTAGAACAGTAGAAGAAGAACTCACTTGTAGTTCCTGCTCCCCACAGTGTGTAGAACAGTAGAAGAAGAACTCACTTGTAGTTCCTGCTCCCCACAGTGTGTAGAACAGTAGAAGAAGAACTCACTTGTAGTTCCTGCTCCCCACAGTGTGTAGAACAGTAGAAGAAGAACTCACTTGTAGTTCCTGCTCCCCACAGTGTGTAGAACAGTAGAAGAAGTACTCACTTGTAGTTCCTGCTCCCCACAGTGTGTAGAACAGTAGAAGAAACTCACTTGTAGTTCCTGCTCCCCACAGTGTGTAGAACAGTAGAAGAAGAACTCACTTGTAGTTCCTGCTCCCCACAGTGTGTAGAACAGTAGAAGAAGAACTCACTTGTAGTTCCTGCTCCCCACAGTGTGTAGAACAGTAGAAGAAGTACTCACTTGTAGTTCCTGCTCCCCACAGTGTGTAGAACAGTAGAAGAAGTACTCACTTGTAGTTCCTGCTCCCCACAGTGTGTAGAACAGTAGAAGAAGTACTCACTTGTAGTTCCTGCTCCCCACAGTGTGTAGAACAGTAGAAGAAGAACTCACTTGTAGTTCCTGCTCCCCACAGTGTGTAGAACAGTAGAAGAAGAACTCACTTGTAGTTCCTGCTCCCCACAGTGTGTAGAACAGTAGAAGAAGAACTCACTTGTAGTTCCTGCTCCCCACAGTGTGTAGAACAGTAGAAGAAGTACTCACTTGTAGTTCCTGCTCCCCACAGTGTGTAGAACAGTAGAAGAAGAACTCACTTGTAGTTCCTGCTCCCCACAGTGTGTAGAACAGTAGAAGAAGAACTCACTTGTAGTTCCTGCTCCCCACAGTGTGTAGAACAGTAGAAGAAGTACTCACTTGTAGTTCCTGCTCCCCACAGTGTGTAGAACAGTAGAAGAAGAACTCACTTGTAGTTCCTGCTCCCCACAGTGTGTAGAACAGTAGAAGAAGAACTCACTTGTAGTTCCTGCTCCCCACAGTGTGTAGAACAGTAGAAGAAGAACTCACTTGTAGTTCCTGCTCCCCACAGTGTGTAGAACAGTAGAAGAAGTACTCACTTGTAGTTCCTGCTCCCCACAGTGTGTAGAACAGTAGAAGAAGAACTCACTTGTAGTTCCTGCTCCCCACAGTGTGTAGAACAGTAGAAGAAGAACTCACTTGTAGTTCCTGCTCCCCACAGTGTGTAGAACAGTAGAAGAAGAACTCACTTGTAGTTCCTGCTCCCCACAGTGTGTAGAACAGTAGAAGAAGTACTCACTTGTAGTTCCTGCTCCCCACAGTGTGTAGAACAGTAGAAGAAGAACTCACTTGTAGTTCCTGCTCCCCACAGTGTGTAGAACAGTAGAAGAAGAACTCACTTGTAGTTCCTGCTCCCCACAGTGTGTAGAACAGTAGAAGAAGAACTCACTTGTAGTTCCTGCTCCCCACAGTGTGTAGAACAGTAGAAGAAGAACTCACTTGTAGTTCCTGCTCCCCACAGTGTGTAGAACAGTAGAAGAAGAACTCACTTGTAGTTCCTGCTCCCCACAGTGTGTAGAACAGTAGAAGAAGTACTCACTTGTAGTTCCTGCTCCCCACAGTGTGTAGAACAGTAGAAGAAGAACTCACTTGTAGTTCCTGCTCCCACACAGTGTGTAGAACAGTAGAAGAAGAACTCACTTGTAGTTCCTGCTCCCCACAGTGTGTAGAACAGTAGAAGAAGAACTCACTTGTAGTTCCTGCTCCCCACAGTGTGTAGAACAGTAGAAGAAGTACTCACTTGTAGTTCCTGCTCCCCACAGTGTGTAGAACAGTAGAAGAAGAACTCACTTGTAGTTCCTGCTCCCCACAGTGTGTAGAACAGTAGAAGAAGAACTCACTTGTAGTTCCTGCTCCCCACAGTGTGTAGAACAGTAGAAGAAGAACTCACTTGTAGTTCCTGCTCCCCACACAGTGTGTAGAACAGTAGAAGAAGTACTCACTTGTAGTTCCTGCTCCCCACAGTGTGTAGAACAGTAGAAGAAGAACTCACTTGTAGTTCCTGCTCCCCACAGTGTGTAGAACAGTAGAAGAAGAACTCACTTGTAGTTCCTGCTCCCCACAGTGTGTAGAACAGTAGAAGAAGTACTCACTTGTAGTTCCTGCTCCCCACAGTGTGTAGAACAGTAGAAGAAGAACTCACTTGTAGTTCCTGCTCCCCACACAGTGTGTAGAACAGTAGAAGAAGTACTCACTTGTAGTTCCTGCTCCCCACAGTGTGTAGAACAGTAGAAGAAGAACTCACTTGTAGTTCCTGCTCCCCACACAGTGTGTAGAACAGTAGAAGAAGTACTCACTTGTAGTTCCTGCTCCCCACAGTGTGTAGAACAGTAGAAGAAGAACTCACTTGTAGTTCCTGCTCCCCACAGTGTGTAGAACAGTAGAAGAAGAACTCACTTGTAGTTCCTGCTCCCCACACAGTGTGTAGAACAGTAGAAGAAGTACTCACTTGTAGTTCCTGCTCCCCACAGTGTGTAGAACAGTAGAAGAAGTACTCACTTGTAGTTCCTGCTCCCCACAGTGTGTAGAACAGTAGAAGAAGTACTCACTTGTAGTTCCTGCTCCCCACAGTGTGTAGAACAGTAGAAGAAGAACTCACTTGTAGTTCCTGCTCCCCACACAGTGTGTAGAACAGTAGAAGAAGTACTCACTTGTAGTTCCTGCTCCCCACAGTGTGTAGAACAGTAGAAGAAGAACTCACTTGTAGTTCCTGCTCCCCACAGTGTGTAGAACAGTAGAAGAAGTACTCACTTGTAGTTCCTGCTCCCCACAGTGTGTAGAACAGTAGAAGTACTCACTTGTAGTTCCTGCTCCCCACAGTGTGTAGAACAGTAGAAGAAGAACTCACTTGTAGTTCCTGCTCCCCACAGTGTGTAGAACAGTAGAAGAAGAACTCACTTGTAGTTCCTGCTCCCCACAGTGTGTAGAACAGTAGAAGAATAACTCACTTGTAGTTCCTGCTCCCCACAGTGTGTAGAACAGTAGAAGAAGAACTCACTTGTAGTTCCTGCTCCCCACAGTGTGTAGAACAGTAGAAGAAGAACTCACTTGTAGTTCCTGCTCCCCACAGTGTGTAGAACAGTAGAAGAAGAACTCACTTGTAGTTCCTGCTCCCCACAGTGTGTAGAACAGTAGAAGAAGAACTCACTTGTAGTTCCTGCTCCCCACAGTGTGTAGAACAGTAGAAGAAGAACTCACTTGTAGTTCCTGCTCCCCACACAGTGTGTAGAACAGTAGAAGAAGAACTCACTTGTAGTTCCTGCTCCCCACAGTGTGTAGAACAGTAGAAGAAGTACTCACTTGTAGTTCCTGCTCCCCACAGTGTGTAGAACAGTAGAAGAAGAACTCACTTGTAGTTCCTGCTCCCCACAGTGTGTAGAACAGTAGAAGAAGAACTCACTTGTAGTTCCTGCTCCCCACAGTGTGTAGAACAGTAGAAGAAGAACTCACTTGTAGTTCCTGCTCCCCACAGTGTGTAGAACAGTAGAAGAAGAACTCACTTGTAGTTCCTGCTCCCCACAGTGTGTAGAACAGTAGAAGAAGTACTCACTTGTAGTTCCTGCTCCCCACAGTGTGTAGAACAGTAGAAGAAGAACTCACTTGTAGTTCCTGCTCCCCACAGTGTGTAGAACAGTAGAAGAAGTACTCACTTGTAGTTCCTGCTCCCCACAGTGTGTAGAACAGTAGAAGAAGAACTCACTTGTAGTTCCTGCTCCCCACACAGTGTGTAGAACAGTAGAAGAATAACTCACTTGTAGTTCCTGCTCCCCACACAGTGTGTAGAACAGTAGAAGAAGTACTCACTTGTAGTTCCTGCTCCCCACAGTGTGTAGAACAGTAGAAGAAGTACTCACTTGTAGTTCCTGCTCCCCACAGTGTGTAGAACAGTAGAAGAAGTACTCACTTGTAGTTCCTGCTCCCACACAGTGTGTAGAACAGTAGAAGAAGTACTCACTTGTAGTTCCTGCTCCCCACAGTGTGTAGAACAGTAGAAGAAGAACTCACTTGTAGTTCCTGCTCCCCACACAGTGTGTAGAACAGTAGAAGAAGTACTCACTTGTAGTTCCTGCTCCCCACAGTGTGTAGAACAGTAGAAGAAGAACTCACTTGTAGTTCCTGCTCCCCACACAGTGTGTAGAACAGTAGAAGAAGTACTCACTTGTAGTTCCTGCTCCCCACAGTGTGTAGAACAGTAGAAGAAGAACTCACTTGTAGTTCCTGTTTCCCACAGTGTGTAGAACAGTAGAAGAAGAACTCACTTGTAGTTCCTGCTCCCCACACAGTGTGTAGAACAGTAGAAGAAGTACTCACTTGTAGTTCCTGCTCCCCACAGTGTGTAGAACAGTAGAAGAAGTACTCACTTGTAGTTCCTGCTCCCCACAGTGTGTAGAACAGTAGAAGAAGTACTCACTTGTAGTTCCTGCTCCCCACAGTGTGTAGAACAGTAGAAGAAGAACTCACTTGTAGTTCCTGCTCCCCACACAGTGTGTAGAACAGTAGAAGAAGTACTCACTTGTAGTTCCTGCTCCCCACAGTGTGTAGAACAGTAGAAGAATAACTCACTTGTAGTTCCTGCTCCCCACACAGTGTGTAGAACAGTAGAAGAAGTACTCACTTGTAGTTCCTGCTCCCCACAGTGTGTAGAACAGTAGAAGAAGAACTCACTTGTAGTTCCTGTCTCCCACAGTGTGTAGAACAGTAGAAGAAGAACTCACTTGTAGTTCCTGCTCCCCACACAGTGTGTAGAACAGTAGAAGAAGTACTCACTTGTAGTTCCTGCTCCCCACAGTGTGTAGAACAGTAGAAGAAGAACTCACTTGTAGTTCCTGCTCCCCACACAGTGTGTAGAACAGTAGAAGAAGTACTCACTTGTAGTTCCTGCTCCCCACAGTGTGTAGAACAGTAGAAGAAGAACTCACTTGTAGTTCCTGCTCCCCACACAGTGTGTAGAACAGTAGAAGAAGAACTCACTTGTAGTTCCTGCTCCCCACACAGTGTGTAGAACAGTAGAAGAAGTACTCACTTGTAGTTCCTGCTCCCCACAGTGTGTAGAACAGTAGAAGAAGTACTCACTTGTAGTTCCTGCTCCCCACAGTGTGTAGAACAGTAGAAGAAGAACTCACTTGTAGTTCCTGCTCCCCACAGTGTGTAGAACAGTAGAAGAAGTACTCACTTGTAGTTCCTGCTCCCCACAGTGTGTAGAACAGTAGAAGAAGTACTCACTTGTAGTTCCTGCTCCCACACAGTGTGTAGAACAGTAGAAGAAGTACTCACTTGTAGTTCCTGCTCCCACACAGTGTGTAGAACAGTAGAAGAAGAACTCACTTGTAGTTCCTGCTCCCCACACAGTGTGTAGAACAGTAGAAGAAGTACTCACTTGTAGTTCCTGCTCCCCACAGTGTGTAGAACAGTAGAAGAATAACTCACTTGTAGTTCCTGCTCCCCACACAGTGTGTAGAACAGTAGAAGAAGTACTCACTTGTAGTTCCTGCTCCCCACAGTTTGTAGAACAGTAGAAGAAGAACTCACTTGTAGTTCCTGTTTCCCACAGTGTGTAGAACAGTAGAAGAAGAACTCACTTGTAGTTCCTGCTCCCCACACAGTGTGTAGAACAGTAGAAGAAGTACTCACTTGTAGTTCCTGCTCCCCACAGTGTGTAGAACAGTAGAAGAAGTACTCACTTGTAGTTCCTGCTCCCCACAGTGTGTAGAACAGTAGAAGAAGTACTCACTTGTAGTTCCTGCTCCCCACAGTGTGTAGAACAGTAGAAGAAGAACTCACTTGTAGTTCCTGCTCCCCACACAGTGTGTAGAACAGTAGAAGAAGTACTCACTTGTAGTTCCTGCTCCCCACAGTGTGTAGAACAGTAGAAGAATAACTCACTTGTAGTTCCTGCTCCCCACACAGTGTGTAGAACAGTAGAAGAAGTACTCACTTGTAGTTCCTGCTCCCCACAGTGTGTAGAACAGTAGAAGAAGAACTCACTTGTAGTTCCTGTTCCCCACAGTGTGTAGAACAGTAGAAGAAGAACTCACTTGTAGTTCCTGCTCCCCACACAGTGTGTAGAACAGTAGAAGAAGTACTCACTTGTAGTTCCTGCTCCCCACAGTGTGTAGAACAGTAGAAGAAGAACTCACTTGTAGTTCCTGCTCCCCACACAGTGTGTAGAACAGTCGAAGAAGTACTCACTTGTAGTTCCTGCTCCCCACAGTGTGTAGAACAGTAGAAGAAGAACTCACTTGTAGTTCCTGCTCCCCACACAGTGTGTAGAACAGTAGAAGAATAACTCACTTGTAGTTCCTGCTCCCCACAGTGTGTAGAACAGTAGAAGAAGTACTCACTTGTAGTTCCTGCTCCCCACAGTGTGTAGAACAGTAGAAGAAGAACTCACTTGTAGTTCCTGCTCCCCACACAGTGTGTAGAACAGTAGAAGAAGTACTCACTTGTAGTTCCTGCTCCCCACAGTGTGTAGAACAGTAGAAGAAGAACTCACTTGTAGTTCCTGCTCCCCACACAGTGTGTAGAACAGTAGAAGAAACTCACTTGTAGTTCCTGCTCCCCACAGTGTGTAGAACAGTAGAAGAAGAACTCACTTGTAGTTCCTGCTCCCCACAGTGTGTAGAACAGTAGAAGAAGAACTCACTTGTAGTTCCTGCTCCCCACAGTGTGTAGAACAGTAGAAGAAGAACTCACTTGTAGTTCCTGCTCCCCACAGTGTGTAGAACAGTAGAAGAAGACTCACTTGTAGTTCCTGCTCCCCACAGTGTGTAGAACAGTAGAAGAAGTACTCACTTGTAGTTCCTGCTCCACACAGTGTGTAGAACAGTAGAAGAAGTACTCACTTGTAGTTCCTGCTCCACACAGTGTGTAGAACAGTAGAAGAAGTACTCACTTGTAGTTCCTGCTCCCCACAGTGTGTAGAACAGTAGAAGAAGAACTCACTTGTAGTTCCTGCTCCCCACACAGTGTGTAGAACAGTAGAAGAAGTACTCACTTGTAGTTCCTGCTCCCCACAGTGTGTAGAACAGTAGAAGAAGAACTCACTTGTAGTTCCTGTTTCCCACAGTGTGTAGAACAGTAGAAGAAGAACTCACTTGTAGTTCCTGTCCCCACAGTGTGTAGAACAGTAGAAGAAGTACTCACTTGTAGTTCCTGCTCCCCACAGTGTGTAGAACAGTAGAAGAAGTACTCACTTGTAGTTCCTGCTCCCCACACAGTGTGTAGAACAGTAGAAGAAGTACTCACTTGTAGTTCCTGCTCCCCACAGTGTGTAGAACAGTAGAAGAAGAACTCACTTGTAGTTCCTGCTCCCCACAGTGTGTAGAACAGTAGAAGAAGAACTCACTTGTAGTTCCTGCTCCCCACAGTGTGTAGAACAGTAGAAGAAGAACTCACTTGTAGTTCCTGCTCCCCACACAGTGTGTAGAACAGTAGAAGAAGAACTCACTTGTAGTTCCTGCTCCCCACACAGTGTGTAGAACAGTAGAAGAAGTACTCACTTGTAGTTCCTGCTCCCCACAGTGTGTAGAACAGTAGAAGAAGAACTCACTTGTAGTTCCTGCTCCCCACACAGTGTGTAGAACAGTAGAAGAAGAACTCACTTGTAGTTCCTGCTCCCCACAGTGTGTAGAACAGTAGAAGAAGAACTCACTTGTAGTTCCTGCTCCCCACACAGTGTGTAGAACAGTAGAAGAAGTACTCACTTGTAGTTCCTGCTCCCACACAGTGTGTAGAACAGTAGAAGAAGAACTCACTTGTAGTTCCTGCTCCCCACACAGTTGTTGAGCCAGCGGCAGTGATGGTCGAAGTTAGAGACGCATTTATTGCACGCCGAGCAGTGCTTCGACTTCGCACCCCTGAAATACAACAAGTACATATTATACATACATATTACAGTACAAGTACTCACAGTCCACCTGGCCAGGTAGCAGTGGGAGTTCTCAGTAGTAAAGTAGTATATAGTAGTAAACCGTAGTACAAGTACTCACAGTCCACCTGGCACAGGCAGCAGTGGGAGTTCTCAGTAGTAAAGTAGTATATAGTAGTAAACCGTAGTACAAGTACTCACACGTCCACCTGCACAGGTAGCAGTGGGAGTTCTCAGTAGTAAAGTAGTATATAGTAGTAAACCGTAGTACAAGTACTCACACGTCCACCTGGCCAGTAGCAGTGGGAGTTCTCAGTAGTAAAGTAGTATATAGTAGTAAACCGTAGTACAAGTACTCACAGTCCACCTGGCCAGGTAGCAGTGGGAGTTCTCAGTAGTAAAGTAGTATATAGTAGTAAACCGTAGTACAAGTACTCACAGTCCACCTGGCACAGGTAGCAGTGGGAGTTCTCAGTAGTAAAGTAGTATATAGTAGTAAACCGTAGTACAAGTACTCACACGTCCACCTGGCACAGGTAGCAGTGGGAGTTCTCGATGACGTGCCGGTGCTTGGCGCGGTCGAAGCGCCCGGCGGCCCCTCGTCCGCACACTGAGGTCGGCGGGGTCGATGGAGACGGCTGACAGGTGGAGAACCAGGTGAGACAGGAACATGAGCCCCGTGCACTGAGACGCTCAGGAAGTATCACTCATAATGAAGTATTAATACACTGAGACGCTCAGGAAGTATCACTCATAACGAAGTACTAATACACTGAGACGCTCAGGAAGTATCACTCATAACGAAGTACTAATACACTGAGACGCTCAGGAAGTATCACTCATAATAAAGTACTAATACACTGAGACGCTCAGGAAGTATCACTCATAATGAAGTACTAATACACTGAGACGCTCAGGAAGTATCACTCATAATGAAGTACTAATACACTGAGACGCTCAGGAAGTATCACTCATAATAAAGTACTAATACACTGAGACGCTCAGGAAGTATCACTCATAATGAAGTACTAATACACTGAGACGCTCAGGAAGTATCACTCATAATGAAGTACTAATACACTGAGACGCTCAGGAAGTATCACTCATAATGAAGTACTAATACACTGAGACGCTCAGGAAGTATCACTCATAATGAAGTACTAATACACTGAGACGCTAAAGTACTAATGTCCTGTCGTTGGTCCGGCCCACTCCACCCCCTGTGTCCTGTCGTTGGTCCGGCCCACTCCACCCCCTGTGTCCTGTCGTTGGTCCGGCCCACTCCACCCCCTGTGTCCTGTCGTTGGTCCGGCCCACTCCAACCCCCCTGTGTCCTGTCGTTGGTCCGTCCCACTCCAACCCCCTGTGTCCTGTCGTTGGTCCGGCCCACTCCAACCCCCTGTGTCCTGTCGTTGGTCCGGCCCACTCCACCCCCTGTGTCCTGTCGTTGGTCCGGCCCACTCCAACCCCCTGTGTCCTGTCGTTGGTCCGGCCCACTCCAACCCCCTGTGTCCTGTCGTTGGTCCGTCCCACTCCAACCCCCTGTGTCCTGTCGTTGGTCCGTCCCACTCCAACCCCTCGTGTCCTGTCGTTGGTCCGGCCCACTCCACCCCCTGTGTCCTGTCGTTGGTCCGGCCCACTCAAGCCCCCTGTGTCCTGTCGTTGGTCCGGCCCACTCCAACCCCTCATGTCCTGTCGTTGGTCCGGCCCTCTCCACCCACTGTGTCCTGTCGTTGGTCCGGCCCACTCCAACCCCTGTGTCCTGTCGTTGGTCCGGCCCACTCAAGCCCCCTGTGTCCTGTCATTGGTCCGGCCCTCTCAAGCCCCCTGTGTCCTGTCGTTGGTCCGGCCCACTCCACCCCTGTGTCCTGTCGTTGGTCCGCCCACTCAAGCCCCCTGTGTCCTGTCGTTGGTCCGGCCCACTCCAACCCCTGTGTCCTGTCGTTGGTCCGGCCCACTCAACCCCTGTGTCCTGTCGTTGGTCCGGCCCACTCAACCCCTGTGTCCTGTCGTTGGTCCGGCCCACTCCAACCCCCTGTGTCCTGTCGTTGGTCCGGCCCACTCCAACCCCCTGTGTCCGTTGTCCGCCCACTCAACCCCCTGTGTCCTGTCGTTGGTCCGGCCCACTCCAAGCCCCCTGTGTCCTGTCGTTGGTCCGGCCCACTCAAGCCCCCTGTGTCCTGTCGTTGGTCCGGCCCACTCAAGCCCCCTGTGTCCTGTCGTTGGTCCGGCCCACTCAAGCCCCCTGTGTCCTGTCGTTGGTCCGGCCCACTCAACCCCCTGTGTCCTGTCGTTGGTCCGCCCACTCAACCCCCTGTGTCCTGTCGTTGGTCCGGCCCACTCAAGCCCCCTGTGTCCTGTCGTTGGTCCGGCCCACTCAAGCCCCCTGTGTCCTGTCGTTGGTCCGGCCCACTCAAGCCCCCTGTGTCCTGTCGTTGGTCCGGCCCACTCAAGCCCCTGTGTCCTGTCGTTGGTCCGGCCCACTCAAGCCCCCTGTGTCCTGTCGTTGGTCCGGCCCACTCAAGCCCCCTGTGTCCTGTCGTTGGTCCGGCCCACTCAAGCCCCCTGTGTCCTATCGTTGGTCCGGCCCACTCAAGCCCCTGTGTCCTGTCGTTGGTCCGGCCCACTCAAGCCCCCTGTGTCCTGTCGTTGGTCCGGCCCACTCAAGCCCCCTGTGTCCTGTCGTTGGTCCGGCCCACTCAAGCCCCTGTGTCCTATCGTTGGTCCGGCCCACTCAAGCCCCCTGTGTCCTGTCGTTGGTCCGGCCCTCTCAAGCCCCTGTGTCCTGTCGTTGGTCCGGCCCACTCAAGCCCCCTGTGTCCTGTCGTTGGTCCGGCCCACTCAAGCCCCTGTGTCCTATCGTTGGTCCGGCCCACTCAAGCCCCTGTGTCCTGTCGTTGGTCCGGCCCACTCAAGCCCCTGTGTCCTGTCGTTGGTTTGTGTTGCTTTCAAATTCCCATACCTGCCTACCTTGTCTTTTTACTGCTTTTGGGTCTGCACTCTTAAACGCTGACAAGTACTACCACTATCCTTCATATTAAAGCACTAATACACTGAGCAGCTCAGGAAGTACTACCTCATTCATATTAAAGTACTATAGGAAGTACTATAGGAAGTACTACCTCTATCATATTAAAGTACTAGTAAAACAGAGTAAAGGATACGATGTACCCAGCGGGGAGCCAGTGGGGGGGCAGCAGAGGGACAAACACCCCCAGCCCGGTGACGGCGAAGAAGCCGAACAGCCCCCAGGCCAGCAGCTGCAGGGGGTGGGGGGGCCACGACCATCCGTTTGTGCGGGGCGGGGGGCCCTCTACCCGCGCCATCAGGGACCGGTGCCGTCCGGTTCTTACTGCACAAATCCATCCTGCAACACAGTCAATCAATCAATGTTTACTTATATATCCCAATATTACAAATCTTGCATTTGTCTCAGTGGACTTTACAGTTTGTACAGAATATCAATACGACCCCCTCTGTCCTTTAGACCCTCACATCGGACAAGGAAACCCCCAGTTGATTGTAGAGACCCCAAAGTTAATGGGAGAAACCCCCCAGTTAATGAGAGAACCCCAGTTAATGAGAGAAACCAGTTAATGGGAGAAACCCCCCAGTTAATGAGAGAACCCAGTTAATGAGAGAAACCAGTTAATGAGAGAAACCAGTTAATGAGAGAAACCAGTTAATGAGAGAAACCAGTTAATGAGAGAAACCCCCCAGTTAATGAGAGAAACCAGTTAATGAGAGAAACCAGTTAATGAGAGAAACCAGTTAATGGAGAAACCAGTTAATGAGAGAAACCAGTTAATGAGAGAAACCAGTTAATGAGAGAAACCAGTTAATGAGAGAAACCAGTTAATGAGAGAAACCAGTTAATGAGAGAAACCCCAGTTAATGAGAGAAACCCAGTTAATGAGAGAAACCCAGTTAATGAGAGAAACCCAGTTAATGAGAGAAACCAGTTAATGAGAGAAACCCAGTTAATGAGAGAAACCCAGTTAATGAGAGAAACCCAGTTAATGAGAGAAACCCAGTTAATGAGAGAAACCCAGTTAATGAGAGAAACCCAGTTAATGAGAGAAACCCAGTTAATGAGAGAAACCCAGTTAATGAGAGAAACCCAGTTAATGAGAGAAACCCAGTTAATGAGAGAAACCCAGTTAATGAGAGAAACCCAGTTAATGAGAGAAACCCAGTTAATGAGAGAAACCCAGTTAATGAGAGAAACCCAGTTAATGAGAGAAACCCAGTTAATGAGAGAAACCCAGTTAATGAGAGAAACCCAGTTAATGAGAGAAACCCAGTTAATGAGAGAAACCCAGTTAATGAGAGAAACCCAGTTAATGAGAGAAACCCAGTTAATGAGAGAAACCCAGTTAATGAGAGAAACCCAGTTAATGAGAGAAACCCAGTTAATGAGAGAAACCCAGTTAATGAGAGAAACCCAGTTAATGAGAGAAACCCAGTTAATGAGAGAAACCCAGTTAATGAGAGAAACCCAGTTAATGAGAGAAACCCAGTTAATGAGAGAAACCCAGTTAATGAGAGAAACCCAGTTAATGAGAGAAACCCAGTTAATGAGAGAAACCCAGTTAATGAGAGAAACCCAGTTAATGAGAGAAACCAGTTAATGAGAGAAACCCAGTTAATGAGAGAAACCCAGTTAATGAGAGAAACCCAGTTAATGAGAGAAACCCAGTTAATGAGAGAAACCCAGTTAATGAGAGAAACCCAGTTAATGAGAGAAACCAGTTAATGAGAGAAACCCAGTTAATGAGAGAAACCCAGTTAATGAGAGAAACCCAGTTAATGAGAGAAACCCAGTTAATGAGAGAAACCCAGTTAATGAGAGAAACCCAGTTAATGAGAGAAACCCAGTTAATGAGAGAAACCCAGTTAATGAGAGAAACCCAGTTAATGAGAGAAACCCAGTTAATGAGAGAAACCCAGTTAATGAGAGAAACCCAGTTAATGAGAGAAACCAGTTAATGAGAGAAACCCAGTTAATGAGAGAAACCCAGTTAATGAGAGAAACCCAGTTAATGAGAGAAACCCAGTTAATGAGAGAAACCCAGTTAATGAGAGAAACCCAGTTAATGAGAGAAACCCAGTTAATGAGAGAAACCCAGTTAATGAGAGAAACCCAGTTAATGAGAGAAACCCAGTTAATGAGAGAAACCCAGTTAATGAGAGAAACCCAGTTAATGAGAGAAACCCAGTTAATGAGAGAAACCCAGTTAATGAGAGAAACCAGTTAATGAGAGAAACCCAGTTAATGAGAGAAACCCAGTTAATGAGAGAAACCCAGTTAATGAGAGAAACCCAGTTAATGAGAGAAACCCAGTTAATGAGAGAAACCCAGTTAATGAGAGAAACCCAGTTAATGAGAGAAACCCAGTTAATGAGAGAAACCCAGTTAATGAGAGAAACCCAGTTAATGAGAGAAACCCAGTTAATGAGAGAAACCCAGTTAATGAGAGAAACCCAGTTAATGAGAGAAACCCAGTTAATGAGAGAAACCCAGTTAATGAGAGAAACCCAGTTAATGAGAGAAACCCAGTTAATGAGAGAAACCCAGTTAATGAGAGAAACCCAGTTAATGAGAGAAACCCAGTTAATGAGAGAAACCCAGTTAATGAGAGAAACCCAGTTAATGAGAGAAACCCAGTTAATGAGAGAAACCCAGTTAATGAGAGAAACCCAGTTAATGAGAGAAACCCAGTTAATGAGAGAAACCCAGTTAATGAGAGAAACCCAGTTAATGAGAGAAACCCAGTTAATGAGAGAAACCCAGTTAATGAGAGAAACCCAGTTAATGAGAGAAACCCAGTTAATGAGAAACCCAGTTAATGAGAGAAACCCAGTTAATGAGAGAAACCCAGTTAATGAGAGAAACCCAGTTAATGAGAGAAACCCAGTTAATGAGAGAAACCCAGTTAATGAGAGAAACCCAGTTAATGAGAGAAACCCAGTTAATGAGAGAAACCCAGTTAATGAGAGAAACCCAGTTAATGAGAGAAACCCAGTTAATGAGAGAAACCCAGTTAATGAGAGAAACCCAGTTAATGAGAGAAACCCAGTTAATGAGAGAAACCCAGTTAATGAGAGAAACCCAGTTAATGAGAGAAACCCAGTTAATGAGAGAAACCCAGTTAATGAGAGAAACCCAGTTAATGAGAGAAACCCAGTTAATGAGAGAAACCCAGTTAATGAGAGAAACCCAGTTAATGAGAGAAACCCAGTTAATGAGAGAAACCCAGTTAATGAGAGAAACCCAGTTAATGAGAGAAACCCAGTTAATGAGAGAAACCCAGTTAATGAGAGAAACCCAGTTAATGAGAGAAACCCAGTTAATGAGAGAAACCCAGTTAATGAGAGAAACCAGTTAATGAGAGAAACCCAGTTAATGAGAGAAACCCAGTTAATGAGAGAAACCCAGTTAATGAGAGAAACCCAGTTAATGAGAGAAACCCAGTTAATGAGAGAAACCCAGTTAATGAGAGAAACCCAGTTAATGAGAGAAACCCAGTTAATGAGAGAAACCCAGTTAATGAGAGAAACCCAGTTAATGAGAGAAACCCAGTTAATGAGAGAAACCCAGTTAATGAGAGAAACCCAGTTAATGAGAGAAACCCAGTTAATGAGAGAAACCCAGTTAATGAGAGAAACCCAGTTAATGAGAGAAACCCAGTTAATGAGAGAAACCCAGTTAATGAGAGAAACCCAGTTAATGAGAGAAACCCAGTTAATGAGAGAAACCCAGTTAATGAGAGAAACCCAGTTAATGAGAGAAACCCAGTTAATGAGAGAAACCCAGTTAATGAGAGAAACCCAGTTAATGAGAGAAACCCAGTTAATGAGAGAAACCCAGTTAATGAGAGAAACCCAGTTAATGAGAGAAACCCAGTTAATGAGAGAAACCCAGTTAATGAGAGAAACCCAGTTAATGAGAGAAACCCAGTTAATGAGAGAAACCCAGTTAATGAGAGAAACCCAGTTAATGAGAGAAACCCAGTTAATGAGAGAAACCCAGTTAATGAGAGAAACCCAGTTAATGAGAGAAACCCAGTTAATGAGAGAAACCCAGTTAATGAGAGAAACCCAGTTAATGAGAGAAACCCAGTTAATGAGAGAAACCCAGTTAATGAGAGAAACCCAGTTAATGAGAGAAACCCAGTTAATGAGAGAAACCCAGTTAATGAGAGAAACCCAGTTAATGAGAGAAACCCAGTTAATGAGAGAAACCCAGTTAATGAGAGAAACCCAGTTAATGAGAGAAACCCAGTTAATGAGAGAAACCCAGTTAATGAGAGAAACCCAGTTAATGAGAGAAACCCAGTTAATGAGAGAAACCCAGTTAATGAGAGAAACCCAGTTAATGAGAGAAACCCAGTTAATGAGAGAAACCCAGTTAATGAGAGAAACCCAGTTAATGAGAGAAACCCAGTTAATGAGAGAAACCCAGTTAATGAGAGAAACCCAGTTAATGAGAGAAACCCAGTTAATGAGAGAAACCCAGTTAATGAGAGAAACCCAGTTAATGAGAGAAACCCAGTTAATGAGAGAAACCCAGTTAATGAGAGAAACCCAGTTAATGAGAGAAACCCAGTTAATGAGAGAAACCCAGTTAATGAGAGAAACCCAGTTAATGAGAGAAACCCAGTTAATGAGAGAAACCCAGTTAATGAGAGAAACCCAGTTAATGAGAGAAACCCAGTTAATGAGAGAAACCCAGTTAATGAGAGAAACCCAGTTAATGAGAGAAACCCAGTTAATGAGAGAAACCAGAAGAAACCAGTTAATGAGAGAAACCCAGTTAATGAGAGAAACCCAGTTAATGAGAGAAACCCAGTTAATGAGAGAAACCCAGTTAATGAGAGAAACCAGTTAATGAGAGAAACCCAGTTAATGAGAGAAACCCAGTTAATGAGAGAAACCCAGTTAATGAGAGAAACCCAGTTAATGAGAGAAACCCAGTTAATGAGAGAAACCCAGTTAATGAGAGAAACCCAGTTAATGAGAGAAACCCAGTTAATGAGAGAAACCCAGTTAATGAGAGAAACCCAGTTAATGAGAGAAACCCAGTTAATGAGAGAAACCAGTTAATGAGAGAAACCCAGTTAATGAGAGAAACCCAGTTAATGAGAGAAACCCAGTTAATGAGAGAAACCCAGTTAATGAGAGAAACCCAGTTAATGAGAGAAACCCAGTTAATGAGAGAAACCCAGTTAATGAGAGAAACCCAGTTAATGAGAGAAACCCAGTTAATGAGAGAAACCCAGTTAATGAGAGAAACCCAGTTAATGAGAGAAACCCAGTTAATGAGAGAAACCCAGTTAATGAGAGAAACCCAGTTAATGAGAGAAACCCAGTTAATGAGAGAAACCCAGTTAATGAGAGAAACCCAGTTAATGAGAGAAACCCAGTTAATGAGAGAAACCCAGTTAATGAGAGAAACCCAGTTAATGAGAGAAACCAGTTAATGAGAGAAACCCAGTTAATGAGAGAAACCCAGTTAATGAGAGAAACCCAGTTAATGAGAGAAACCCAGTTAATGAGAGAAACCCAGTTAATGAGAGAAACCCAGTTAATGAGAGAAACCCAGTTAATGAGAGAAACCCAGTTAATGAGAGAAACCCAGTTAATGAGAGAAACCCAGTTAATGAGAGAAACCAGTTAATGAGAGAAACCCAGTTAATGAGAGAAACCCAGTTAATGAGAGAAACCCAGTTAATGAGAGAAACCCAGTTAATGAGAGAAACCCAGTTAATGAGAGAAACCCAGTTAATGAGAGAAACCCAGTTAATGAGAGAAACCCAGTTAATGAGAGAAACCCAGTTAATGAGAGAAACCCAGTTAATGAGAGAAACCCAGTTAATGAGAGAAACCCAGTTAATGAGAGAAACCCAGTTAATGAGAGAAACCCAGTTAATGAGAGAAACCCAGTTAATGAGAGAAACCCAGTTAATGAGAGAAACCCAGTTAATGAGAGAAACCCAGTTAATGAGAGAAACCCAGTTAATGAGAGAAACCCAGTTAATGAGAGAAACCCAGTTAATGAGAGAAACCCAGTTAATGAGAGAAACCCAGTTAATGAGAGAAACCCAGTTAATGAGAGAAACCCAGTTAATGAGAGAAACCCAGTTAATGAGAGAAACCCAGTTAATGAGAGAAACCCAGTTAATGAGAGAAACCCAGTTAATGAGAGAAACCCAGTTAATGAGAGAAACCCAGTTAATGAGAGAAACCCAGTTAATGAGAGAAACCAGTTAATGAGAGAAACCCAGTTAATGAGAGAAACCAGTTAATGAGAGAAACCCAGTTAATGAGAGAAACCCAGTTAATGAGAGAAACCCAGTTAATGAGAGAAACCCAGTTAATGAGAGAAACCAGTTAATGAGAGAAACCCAGTTAATGAGAGAAACCCAGTTAATGAGAGAAACCCAGTTAATGAGAGAAACCCAGTTAATGAGAGAAACCCAGTTAATGAGAGAAACCCAGTTAATGAGAGAAACCCAGTTAATGAGAGAAACCCAGTTAATGAGAGAAACCCAGTTAATGAGAGAAACCCAGTTAATGAGAGAAACCCAGTTAATGAGAGAAACCCAGTTAATGAGAGAAACCCAGTTAATGAGAGAAACCCAGTTAATGAGAGAAACCCAGTTAATGAG
The DNA here is from genome assembly GCA_036324585.1 of Champsocephalus esox. Taxonomy (NCBI): domain Eukaryota; kingdom Metazoa; phylum Chordata; class Actinopteri; order Perciformes; family Channichthyidae; genus Champsocephalus; species Champsocephalus esox. The sequence goes on from CM070479.1 coordinate 454,577, forward strand.
AGAAACCCAGTTAATGAGAGAAACCCAGTTAATGAGAGAAACCCAGTTAATGAGAGAAACCCAGTTAATGAGAGAAACCCAGTTAATGAGAGAAACCCAGTTAATGAGAGAAACCCAGTTAATGAGAGAAACCCAGTTAATGAGAGAAACCCAGTTAATGAGAGAAACCCAGTTAATGAGAGAAACCCAGTTAATGAGAGAAACCCAGTTAATGAGAGAAACCCAGTTAATGAGAGAAACCCAGTTAATGAGAGAAACCCAGTTAATGAGAGAAACCCAGTTAATGAGAGAAACCCAGTTAATGAGAGAAACCCAGTTAATGAGAGAAACCCAGTTAATGAGAGAAACCCAGTTAATGAGAGAAACCAGTTAATGAGAGAAACCCAGTTAATGAGAGAAACCCAGTTAATGAGAGAAACCCAGTTAATGAGAGAAACCAGTTAATGAGAGAAACCCAGTTAATGAGAGAAACCAGTTAATGAGAGAAACCCAGTTAATGAGAGAAACCCAGTTAATGAGAGAAACCCAGTTAATGAGAGAAACCCAGTTAATGAGAGAAACCCAGTTAATGAGAGAAACCCAGTTAATGAGAGAAACCCAGTTAATGAGAGAAACCCAGTTAATGAGAGAAACCCAGTTAATGAGAGAAACCCAGTTAATGAGAGAAACCCAGTTAATGAGAGAAACCCAGTTAATGAGAGAAACCCAGTTAATGAGAGAAACCCAGTTAATGAGAGAAACCCAGTTAATGAGAGAAACCCAGTTAATGAGAGAAACCCAGTTAATGAGAGAAACCCAGTTAATGAGAGAAACCCAGTTAATGAGAGAAACCCAGTTAATGAGAGAAACCCAGTTAATGAGAGAAACCCAGTTAATGAGAGAAACCAGTTAATGAGAGAAACCCAGTTAATGAGAGAAACCCAGTTAATGAGAGAAACCCAGTTAATGAGAGAAACCCAGTTAATGAGAGAAACCAGTTAATGAGAGAAACCCAGTTAATGAGAGAAACCCAGTTAATGAGAGAAACCCAGTTAATGAGAGAAACCCAGTTAATGAGAGAAACCCAGTTAATGAGAGAAACCCAGTTAATGAGAGAAACCCAGTTAATGAGAGAAACCCAGTTAATGAGAGAAACCCAGTTAATGAGAGAAACCCAGTTAATGAGAGAAACCCAGTTAATGAGAGAAACCCAGTTAATGAGAGAAACCCAGTTAATGAGAGAAACCCAGTTAATGAGAGAAACCCAGTTAATGAGAGAAACCCAGTTAATGAGAGAAACCCAGTTAATGAGAGAAACCCAGTTAATGAGAGAAACCCAGTTAATGAGAGAAACCCAGTTAATGAGAGAAACCCAGTTAATGAGAGAAACCCAGTTAATGAGAGAAACCCAGTTAATGAGAGAAACCAGTTAATGAGAGAAACCCAGTTAATGAGAGAAACCCAGTTAATGAGAGAAACCCAGTTAATGAGAGAAACCCAGTTAATGAGAGAAACCCAGTTAATGAGAGAAACCCAGTTAATGAGAGAAACCCAGTTAATGAGAGAAACCCAGTTAATGAGAGAAACCCAGTTAATGAGAGAAACCCAGTTAATGAGAGAAACCCAGTTAATGAGAGAAACCCAGTTAATGAGAGAAACCCAGTTAATGAGAGAAACCCAGTTAATGAGAGAAACCCAGTTAATGAGAGAAACCCAGTTAATGAGAGAAACCCAGTTAATGAGAGAAACCCAGTTAATGAGAGAAACCCAGTTAATGAGAGAAACCCAGTTAATGAGAGAAACCCAGTTAATGAGAGAAACCCAGTTAATGAGAGAAACCCAGTTAATGAGAGAAACCCAGTTAATGAGAGAAACCCAGTTAATGAGAGAAACCCAGTTAATGAGAGAAACCCAGTTAATGAGAGAAACCCAGTTAATGAGAGAAACCCAGTTAATGAGAGAAACCCAGTTAATGAGAGAAACCCAGTTAATGAGAGAAACCAGTTAATGAGAGAAACCCAGTTAATGAGAGAAACCCAGTTAATGAGAGAAACCCAGTTAATGAGAGAAACCCAGTTAATGAGAGAAACCCAGTTAATGAGAGAAACCCAGTTAATGAGAGAAACCCAGTTAATGAGAGAAACCCAGTTAATGAGAGAAACCAGTTAATGAGAGAAACCCAGTTAATGAGAGAAACCCAGTTAATGAGAGAAACCAGTTAATGAGAGAAACCCAGTTAATGAGAGAAACCCAGTTAATGAGAGAAACCCAGTTAATGAGAGAAACCCAGTTAATGAGAGAAACCCAGTTAATGAGAGAAACCCAGTTAATGAGAGAAACCCAGTTAATGAGAGAAACCCAGTTAATGAGAGAAACCCAGTTAATGAGAGAAACCCAGTTAATGAGAGAAACCAGTTAATGAGAGAAACCCAGTTAATGAGAGAAACCCAGTTAATGAGAGAAACCCAGTTAATGAGAGAAACCCAGTTAATGAGAGAAACCCAGTTAATGAGAGAAACCCAGTTAATGAGAGAAACCCAGTTAATGAGAGAAACCAGTTAATGAGAGAAACCCAGTTAATGAGAGAAACCCAGTTAATGAGAGAAACCCAGTTAATGAGAGAAACCCAGTTAATGAGAGAAACCCAGTTAATGAGAGAAACCCAGTTAATGAGAGAAACCCAGTTAATGAGAGAAACCCAGTTAATGAGAGAAACCCAGTTAATGAGAGAAACCCAGTTAATGAGAGAAACCCAGTTAATGAGAGAAACCCAGTTAATGAGAGAAACCCAGTTAATGAGAGAAACCCAGTTAATGAGAGAAACCCAGTTAATGAGAGAAACCCAGTTAATGAGAGAAACCCAGTTAATGAGAGAAACCCAGTTAATGAGAGAAACCCAGTTAATGAGAGAAACCCAGTTAATGAGAGAAACCCAGTTAATGAGAGAAACCCAGTTAATGAGAGAAACCCAGTTAATGAGAGAAACCCAGTTAATGAGAGAAACCCAGTTAATGAGAGAAACCCAGTTAATGAGAGAAACCCAGTTAATGAGAGAAACCCAGTTAATGAGAGAAACCCAGTTAATGAGAGAAACCCAGTTAATGAGAGAAACCCAGTTAATGAGAGAAACCCAGTTAATGAGAGAAACCCAGTTAATGAGAGAAACCCAGTTAATGAGAGAAACCCAGTTAATGAGAGAAACCCAGTTAATGAGAGAAACCAGTTAATGAGAGAAACCCAGTTAATGAGAGAAACCAGTTAATGAGAGAAACCCAGTTAATGAGAGAAACCCAGTTAATGAGAGAAACCCAGTTAATGAGAGAAACCCAGTTAATGAGAGAAACCCAGTTAATGAGAGAAACCCAGTTAATGAGAGAAACCCAGTTAATGAGAGAAACCCAGTTAATGAGAGAAACCCAGTTAATGAGAGAAACCCAGTTAATGAGAGAAACCAGTTAATGAGAGAAACCCAGTTAATGAGAGAAACCCAGTTAATGAGAGAAACCCAGTTAATGAGAGAAACCAGTTAATGAGAGAAACCCAGTTAATGAGAGAAACCCAGTTAATGAGAGAAACCCAGTTAATGAGAGAAACCAGTTAATGAGAGAAACCCAGTTAATGAGAGAAACCCAGTTAATGAGAGAAACCCAGTTAATGAGAGAAACCCAGTTAATGAGAGAAACCAGTTAATGAGAGAAACCCAGTTAATGAGAGAAACCCAGTTAATGAGAGAAACCCAGTTAATGAGAGAAACCCAGTTAATGAGAGAAACCCAGTTAATGAGAGAAACCCAGTTAATGAGAGAAACCCAGTTAATGAGAGAAACCCAGTTAATGAGAGAAACCCAGTTAATGAGAGAAACCCAGTTAATGAGAGAAACCCAGTTAATGAGAGAAACCCAGTTAATGAGAGAAACCCAGTTAATGAGAGAAACCAGTTAATGAGAGAAACCCAGTTAATGAGAGAAACCCAGTTAATGAGAGAAACCCAGTTAATGAGAGAAACCCAGTTAATGAGAGAAACCCAGTTAATGAGAGAAACCCAGTTAATGAGAGAAACCCAGTTAATGAGAGAAACCCAGTTAATGAGAGAAACCCAGTTAATGAGAGAAACCCAGTTAATGAGAGAAACCCAGTTAATGAGAGAAACCCAGTTAATGAGAGAAACCCAGTTAATGAGAGAAACCCAGTTAATGAGAGAAACCAGTTAATGAGAGAAACCCAGTTAATGAGAGAAACCCAGTTAATGAGAGAAACCCAGTTAATGAGAGAAACCCAGTTAATGAGAGAAACCCAGTTAATGAGAGAAACCCAGTTAATGAGAGAAACCCAGTTAATGAGAGAAACCCAGTTAATGAGAGAAACCCAGTTAATGAGAGAAACCCAGTTAATGAGAGAAACCCAGTTAATGAGAGAAACCCAGTTAATGAGAGAAACCCAGTTAATGAGAGAAACCCAGTTAATGAGAGAAACCCAGTTAATGAGAGAAACCCAGTTAATGAGAGAAACCAGTTAATGAGAGAAACCCAGTTAATGAGAGAAACCCAGTTAATGAGAGAAACCAGTTAATGAGAGAAACCCAGTTAATGAGAGAAACCCAGTTAATGAGAGAAACCAGTTAATGAGAGAAACCCAGTTAATGAGAGAAACCAGTTAATGAGAGAAACCCAGTTAATGAGAGAAACCCAGTTAATGAGAGAAACCCAGTTAATGAGAGAAACCAGTTAATGAGAGAAACCCAGTTAATGAGAGAAACCCAGTTAATGAGAGAAACCCAGTTAATGAGAGAAACCCAGTTAATGAGAGAAACCCAGTTAATGAGAGAAACCCAGTTAATGAGAGAAACCCAGTTAATGAGAGAAACCAGTTAATGAGAGAAACCCAGTTAATGAGAGAAACCAGTTAATGAGAGAAACCCAGTTAATGAGAGAAACCCAGTTAATGAGAGAAACCAGTTAATGAGAGAAACCCAGTTAATGAGAGAAACCCAGTTAATGAGAGAAACCAGTTAATGAGAGAAACCCAGTTAATGAGAGAAACCCAGTTAATGAGAGAAACCAGTTAATGAGAGAAACCCAGTTAATGAGAGAAACCCAGTTAATGAGAGAAACCCAGTTAATGAGAGAAACCCAGTTAATGAGAGAAACCCAGTTAATGAGAGAAACCCAGTTAATGAGAGAAACCAGTTAATGAGAGAAACCCAGTTAATGAGAGAAACCCAGTTAATGAGAGAAACCCAGTTAATGAGAGAAACCCAGTTAATGAGAGAAACCCAGTTAATGAGAGAAACCAGTTAATGAGAGAAACCCAGTTAATGAGAGAAACCAGTTAATGAGAGAAACCCAGTTAATGAGAGAAACCCAGTTAATGAGAGAAACCCAGTTAATGAGAGAAACCAGTTAATGAGAGAAACCCAGTTAATGAGAGAAACCCAGTTAATGAGAGAAACCCAGTTAATGAGAGAAACCCAGTTAATGAGAGAAACCCAGTTAATGAGAGAAACCCAGTTAATGAGAGAAACCCAGTTAATGAGAGAAACCAGTTAATGAGAGAAACCCAGTTAATGAGAGAAACCCAGTTAATGAGAGAAACCCAGTTAATGAGAGAAACCCAGTTAATGAGAGAAACCCAGTTAATGAGAGAAACCCAGTTAATGAGAGAAACCCAGTTAATGAGAGAAACCCAGTTAATGAGAGAAACCCAGTTAATGAGAGAAACCCAGTTAATGAGAGAAACCCAGTTAATGAGAGAAACCAGTTAATGAGAGAAACCCAGTTAATGAGAGAAACCCAGTTAATGAGAGAAACCCAGTTAATGAGAGAAACCCAGTTAATGAGAGAAACCCAGTTAATGAGAGAAACCCAGTTAATGAGAGAAACCCAGTTAATGAGAGAAACCCAGTTAATGAGAGAAACCAGTTAATGAGAGAAACCAGTTAATGAGAGAAACCCAGTTAATGAGAGAAACCCAGTTAATGAGAGAAACCCAGTTAATGAGAGAAACCCAGTTAATGAGAGAAACCCAGTTAATGAGAGAAACCCAGTTAATGAGAGAAACCAGTTAATGAGAGAAACCCAGTTAATGAGAGAAACCCAGTTAATGAGAGAAACCCAGTTAATGAGAGAAACCCAGTTAATGAGAGAAACCCAGTTAATGAGAGAAACCCAGTTAATGAGAGAAACCAGTTAATGAGAGAAACCCAGTTAATGAGAGAAACCCAGTTAATGAGAGAAACCCAGTTAATGAGAGAAACCCAGTTAATGAGAGAAACCCAGTTAATGAGAGAAACCAGTTAATGAGAGAAACCCAGTTAATGAGAGAAACCAGTTAATGAGAGAAACCCAGTTAATGAGAGAAACCCAGTTAATGAGAGAAACCCAGTTAATGAGAGAAACCCAGTTAATGAGAGAAACCCAGTTAATGAGAGAAACCCAGTTAATGAGAGAAACCAGTTAATGAGAGAAACCCAGTTAATGAGAGAAACCAGTTAATGAGAGAAACCAGTTAATGAGAGAAACCCAGTTAATGAGAGAAACCCAGTTAATGGGAGAAACCCAGTTAATGAGAGAAACCCAGTTAGTGGGAGAAACCCAGTTAATGAGAGAAACCCAGTTAATGAGAGAAACCAGTTAATGAGAGAAACCCAGTTAATGAGAGAAACCCAGTTAATGAGAGAAACCCAGTTAATGAGAGAAACCCAGTTAATGAGAGAAACCCAGTTAATGAGAGAAACCAGTTAATGAGAGAAACCCAGTTAATGAGAGAAACCAGTTAATGAGAGAAACCAGTTAATGAGAGAAACCCAGTTAATGAGAGAAACCCAGTTAATGAGAGAAACCAGTTAATGAGAGAAACCCAGTTAATGAGAGAAACCAGTTAGTGAGAGAAACCCAGTTAGTGGGAGAACCAGTTAATGAGAGAAACCAGTTAATGAGAGAGAAACCAGTTAATGAGAGAACCAGTTTGTGGGAGAAACCCAGTTAATGGGAGAAATCCAGTTAGTGGGAGAAACCCAGTTAATGAGAAACCCAGTTAATGAGAGAAACCAGTTAGTGGAGGAAACCAGTTAATGAGAGAAACCAGTTAGTGGGAGAAGAAACCAGTTAGTGGGAAACCAGTTAGTGGGAAACCAGTTAGTGGGAAACCAGTTGGTGGGAAACCAGTTGGTGGGAAACCAGTTAGTGGGAAACCAGTTGGTGGGAAACCAGTTAGTGGGAAACCAGTTGGTGGGAAACCAGTTGGTGGGAAACCAGTTGGTGGGAAACCAGTTGGTGGGAAACCAGTTGGTGGGAAACCCAGTCTGTGAGTGAACGGATGGTGGAATGTGTGATCTGTGGGAATGTTTAAACCACCTCATCACGGCACGCCTCTCAGAGACACTGCTCATCACGGCACGCATTTCAGAGACACTGCTCATCACGGCACGCCTTTCAGAGACACTGCTCATCACGGCACGCCTTTCAGAGACACTGCTCATCACGGCACGCCTTTCAGAGACACTGCTCATCACGGCACGCCTTTCAGAGACACTGCTCATCACGGCACGCCTTTCAGAGACACTGCTCATCACGGCACGCCTTTCAGAGACACTGCTCATCACGGCACGCCTTTCAGAGACACTGCTCATCACGGCACGCCTTTCAGAGACACTGCTCATCACGGCACGCCTTTCAGAGACACTGCTCATCACGGCACGCCTTTCAGAGACACTGCTCATCACGGCACGCCTTTCAGAGACACTGCTCATCACGGCACGCCTTTCAGAGACACTGCTCATCACGGCACGCCTTTCAGAGACACTGCTCATCACGGCACGCCTTTCAGAGACACTGCTCATCACGGCACGCCTTTCAGAGACACTGCTCATCACGGCACGCCTTTCAGAGACACTGCTCATCACGGCACGCCTTTCAGAGACACTGCTCATCACGGCACGCCTTTCAGAGACACTGCTCATCACGGCACGCCTTTCAGAGACACTGCTCATCACGGCACGCCTTTCAGAGACACTGCTCATCACGGCACGCCTTTCAGAGACACTGCTCATCACGGCACGCCTTTCAGAGACACTGCTCATCACGGCACGCCTCTCAGAGACACTGCTCATCACGGCACGCCTTTCAGAGACACTGCTCATCACGGCACGCCTTTCAGAGACACTGCTCATCACGGCACGCCTTTCAGAGACACTGCTCATCACGGCACGCCTCTCAGAGACACTGCTCATCACGGCACGCCTTTCAGAGACACTGCTCATCACGGCACGCCTTTCAGAGACACTGCTCATCACGGCACGCCTCTCAGAGACACTGCTCATCACGGCACGCCTTTCAGAGACACTGCTCATCACGGCACGCCTTTCAGAGACACTGCTCATCACGGCACGCCTTTCAGAGACACTGCTCATCACGGCACGCCTTTCAGAGACACTGCTCATCACGGCACGCCTCTCAGAGACACTGCTCATCACGGCACGCCTCTCAGAGACACTGCTCATCACGGCACGCCTTTCAGAGACACTGCTCATCACGGCACGCCTTTCAGAGACACTGCTCATCACGGCACGCCTTTCAGAGACACTGCTCATCACGGCACGCCTTTCAGAGACACTGCTCATCACGGCACGCCTTTCAGAGACACTGCTCATCACGGCACGCCTTTCAGAGACACTGCTCATCACGGCACGCCTTTCAGAGACACTGCTCATCACGGCACGCCTTTCAGAGACACTGCTCATCACGGCACGCCTTTCAGAGACACTGCTCATCACGGCACGCCTCTCAGAGACACTGCTCATCACGGCACGCCTTTCAGAGACACTGCTCATCACGGCACGCCTTTCAGAGACACTGCTCGTCACGGCACGCCTTTCAGAGACACTGCTCGTCACGGCACGCCTTTCAGAGACACTGCTCATCACGGCACGCCTTTCAGAGACACTGCTCGTCACGGCACGCCTTTCAGAGACACTGCTCGTCACGGCACGCCTTTCAGAGACACTGCTCGTCACGGCACGCCTTTCAGAGACACTGCTCGTCACGGCACGCCTTTCAGAGACACTGCTCATCACGGCACGCCTTTCAGAGACACTGCTCATCACGGCACGCCAGTGTCTGCATGTTACTGACTGGAATACTGTGTTTCTCTCCTTTCAATCAATCAGTCAATGTTTATTTATAGCCCAATATCACAAATGTTAAATGTGTCTCAGTGGACTTCACAGTGTGTACAGAATATCAGTATGACAATACGACACCCTCTGTCCTTAGACCCTCTGTCCTCAGACCCTCTGTCCTCAGACCCTCTGTCCTCAGACCCTCTGTCCTCAGACCCTCTGTCCTCAGACCCTCTGTCCTTAGACCCTCTGTCCTCAGACCCTCTGTCCTCAGACCCTCTGTCCTTAGACCCTCTGTCCTCAGACCCTCTGTCCTCAGACCCTCTGTCCTTAGACCCTCTGTCCTTAGACCCTCACATCGTACAAGGAAAAACTTCCAAAGAAAACCCAGTTTAAAGGGAAAAATGGGAGAAACCTCAGGAGAGCAGCAGAGGAGGATCCTCTCCAGGACGGACAGACGTGCAACAGATGTCTCTAACAATGTTTCTTTGATGCACCAAATCAAAGATAGTGTTTGAATACATCATGAAATCGCTGCAGTCAGTCTCAAATGAAGCTGTTTCCTCACCTGTTCAGCAGCTCCGGATGTTAGCGGGCCTCCGCCTCATTTCTCCCCGAGAAACGGGCCTGATCTGCGGCGTGGATCCCTCCCGCCCCCCGGTCCCTGGAGGAGGACCAGGACCGGGACCAGGACCCTCAGCTAGCCGTCCAGAGAACCACAGATCCGGGTCTCACAGTTAACTCACATCCATCCCGCGGTGCCACCAGCTAGCTGGGGGCTACACTGGCTCCTCTCCTCTGATCCTGCGGGGCTAGTTTGTGCTAAGCTAATCAGTAGCTTTATTAGACGGAGACCTGTCGATGCTAACTCATGCTAGCCCCACAGAACACAGGGGGAGGCCGTGGAGGAACAAGAGGCTTCACCTTTAATATTTAACGCAGGAAATCATGTTAAATATTGTATTAACAGAACGTAGGTTAATGTTAGCCTGTTAGCTGTTAGCTGCTGATCTGCGTCTCCAAAAGATCTGAACGCCGTTTCCATGGTAACACTCCAGCTGCTGCGCTCTGATTGGTCAGTGACGGTAAAGCGTGATGATTGGCTCTGTCCAGCAGGGGGCGGCAGCGAGACACAGAATAAGAATCCGTTGCAGAAGGGAGAGAAAACGAGATATAACTGTTCGGTGAAGGGCTATATATCTTGCCTTTATTTATACAGGTATAACATCTCATTGAGACACAAGGCCTCACTTTGAGAGAGACCTGTCGGTGGTTACACTCCCACACACAGGTACAGACAGACCCTAACAGAGGCTCAACAAAGCAGTCATCGGATCCACATACAGGAGATATAGCAGATGATCTCCCCAGCTTCTTTAAAATCCTTGATGGATGGGATCAACCTGGTCCGCTTCACTTCCTGCTGAAGTGCCAGGCCCACCCGCTGGACCCAGTGGCCCACCCTGAGAAAGCTTCGGTGTCATTTTAAATGTTTTAATTATTATTATAAAACAAAAGGATTCACGCATTGAGAATATCCAAGCATTCAAAGTGAAATGCAAGGGAACAAATATCGAGTTGAATTGATGTGTTGAATCCTCTGACCCTAACTCATGAACGGTAACAACTGGTTGGTTGAGAGAGGCAGAGAGCTGCCTGCAGATGATGGGTCAAAGTTCACTGATGAAGCCAGACTCCGAGAGGAGCCCCCCCCAAAGCAAGGGGCTTCTCATCGAGTTGGCATGGACACTTCCCCTGGGTGGAAGCAGCCCAGGAGCTGAAGGTGCGTTTACGAAGGATCTGTAGCCTGGAAGCTCAGCGTAACTCGTTGGAGAGACATGACAAAAGCCAGGACCGCTGTAAGTCCACGAGCAGGTTCGAATGCTACAACCTATTGCTGCCGTTACCTAGTGCAATACAAGAGACGCCTGACGATGGTGAATGACCCAGTTTGTGTTCTGTGAAACTGAAACGGATATTACATTGTTCTGGTTACTTTCGTTGCAGTTGTAAATATGTCTTAAATGTAATTCAGGTTAACTTCCTGTGTTATTTCGATACTTTTATTTTGAAGGTGAGTTTACGCTGTTGGCAGGAAGTTGTTGTTGCTACAGATGTAGCAGCTTATAGAGAGGCGAAGTCCCTCCCCTTCCGGAGACTCCGTGGGTAACATGAAACATTGAAGTCAACGCAGAGAGAAAGGTTATCTTTCGATCCCGTTTGAATCGTGCCGCGAATGACACACACGATGTTTGTCCATTTAAAAGAATATTTTGCAAGTCAAACAAATAAACACGTGTCGTAAAACTGTGAGGTTACACGTTCCTTTGAGTGAAGCCGCTCAGTGAACTCCAGGTCTCTGGTCCCGCACAACACGCGTCACCGTCACACAGACGGCGTCACGTCAGCACCACGTTAGCACCTTTCACCTGCTTCTTTCAGAATGAGAATACAAGTATGAAACGAGGTGAACATCACGACGAGTCTGGACACGTTGAGAGCTGCACACACGGAGGGGAGTTAGTCGGTTCTGTAGGAGCAGCGGGACCGGCTTCACAAGGTGAGTAACATGAGTGCAGTGTGTAGCGTTAATGTCAGCTAGCTAGCATTAGCTAACAAGCTACACTAACGTGTTCTGTTTCAGGAACTAGTTTTCTCCGTAAGAACTCGTGTCTCTGCTCCCATCTGTCCTGGTTCTGGTGTCGCAGAGGCCTGCTCCCACCTGTCCTGGTTCTGGTGTCGCAGAGGCCTGCTCCCACCTGTCCTGGTTCTGCTGTCGCAGAGGCCTGCTTCCACCTGTCCTGGTTCTGCTGTCGCAGAGGCCTGCTCCCACCTGTCCTGGTTCTGCTGTCGCAGAGGCCTGCTTCCACCTGTCCTGGTTCTGCTGTCACAGAGGCCTGCTCCCACCTGTCCTGGTTCTGCTGTCACAGAGGCCTGCTCCCACCTGTCCTGGTTCTGCTGTCACAGAGGCCTGCTCCCACCTGTCCTGGTTCTGCTGTCGCAGAGGCCTGCTCCCACCTGTCCTGGTTCTGCTGTCACAGAGGCCTGCTCCCACCTGTCCTGGTTCTGCTGTCACAGAGGCCTGCTCCCACCTGTCCTGGTTCTGCTGTCACAGAGGCCTGCTCCCACCTGTCCTGGTTCTGCTGTCACAGAGGCCTGCTCCCACCTGTCCTGGTTCTGCTGTCACAGAGGCCTGCTCCCACCTGTCCTGGTTCTGCTGTCACAGAGGCCTGCTCCCATCTGTCCTGGTTCTGGTGTCGCAGAGGCCTGCTCCCACCTGTCCTGGTTCTGGTGTCGCAGAGGCCTGCTCCCACCTGTCCTGGTTCTGCTGTCGCAGAGGCCTGCTTCCACCTGTCCTGGTTCTGCTGTCACAGAGGCCTGCTCCCACCTGTCCTGGTTCTGCTGTCACAGAGGCCTGCTCCCACCTGTCCTGGTTCTGCTGTCACAGAGGCCTGCTCCCACCTGTCCTGGTTCTGCTGTCGCAGAGGCCTGCTTCCACCTGTCCTGGTTCTGCTGTCACAGAGGCCTGCTCCCACCTGTCCTGGTTCTGCTGTCACAGAGGCCTGCTCCCACCTGTCCTGGTTCTGCTGTCACAGAGGCCTGCTCCCACCTGTCCTGGTTCTGCTGTCACAGAGGCCTGCTCCCACCTGTCCTGGTTCTGCTGTCACAGAGGCCTGCTCCCACCTGTCCTGGTTCTGCTGTCGCAGAGGCCTGCTCCCACCTGTCCTGGTTCTGCTGTCACAGAGGCCTGCTCCCACCTGTCCTGGTTCTGCTGTCACAGAGGCCTGCTCCCACCTGTCCTGGTTCTGCTGTCACAGAGGCCTGCTCCCACCCGTCCTGGTTCTGCTGTCACAGAGGCCTGCTCCCACCTGTCCTGGTTCTGCTGTCGCAGAGGCCTGCTTCCACCTGTCCTGGTTCTGCTGTCACAGAGGCCTGCTCCCACCTGTCCTGGTTCTGCTGTCGCAGAGGCCTGCTCCCACCTGTCCTGGTTCTGCTGTCACAGAGGCCTGCTTTCGCCCCGGGGATGCCACGGAGGGACCGGAGCGCCTCCACGCTGCTGCTGTCGCCTGTCCTTTGCTGCGGTGCTGGTTTGCTCCAGGAGCATCGTGGATGCTGGTCTGGGAGAATGGCCCACATCAGATTCTGCTGAGCCTGGTATCTGTGTTGGACTGTGAGCAGGTCTCTAGTCATCCTGAGAGGTCTCCTGGACTCAGGTCCGCTCGGCCCCGCAGGGGGCCTCCCCTGCAGGGGCTCGGATGTGCTGCTCAAACACTCACCGGCTGCCTCGTCACAGACAATCTGCTCCACACGACATGTTTGTCTTTCTGTTTCCCTGCGATGATGGATCTTCAGGACCGCTTCAGCTCTACTCACACTCTCGCAGACCTCTCCGGTGTCTCTAAATGAGATGACGGTGTATACGTGTCGTAGAGAATCCAGCATAATGCTTCTGGTGTCAAAGAAACGTGGCTACTATGGCAACCAAATGCACATTTGATTGTAAAACCTTAAAATATATATGCCACAGAAGGCATATGGGATGTCTGCTTCCCCTGCCATGTCATCTACAGAGCGAATAAACGGGAACGATGTCAGCAGTTCATACTCTTACAGAATAATCGTGAGGAACTAACGGCTCAATGAGAAACGGTGCTCGAACAATTCCTCCCAGCACGAGGCTAGGGCCTGTTTGTAAACGTTTAAATAGCAGCACGTGTAATACTCCTGGCTCCTTCAGTCTTGAGTGCAGGCTGCAACACACATGGGTCCCTGGGAGCCAGCCTGCGAAGGAGCCTTGATTTAAGCCTGTGATGAGGTCATTTCACGAACATCTGGGCACACCCAGCGAGGGGCACACCCAGCGAGGGGCACACCCAGCGAGGGGCACACCCAGCGAGGGGCAGACCCAGCGAGAGGCAGACCCAGCGAGGGGCACACCCAGCGAGGGGCACACCCAGCGAGGGGCAGACCCAGCGAGGGGCACACCCAGCGAGGGGCACACCCAGCGAGGGGCACACCCAGCGAGGGGCAGACCCAGCGAGGGGCACACCCAGCGAGGGGCAGACCCAGCGAGGGGCAGACCCAGCGAGGGGCAGACCCAGCGAGGGGCAGACCCAGCGAGGGGCACACCCAGCGAGGGGCACACCCAGCGAGGGGCAGACCCAGCGAGGGGCACACCCAGCGAGGGGCAGACCCAGCGAGGGGCACACCCAGCGAGGGGCAGACCCAGCGAGGGGCACACCCAGCGAGGGGCAGACCCAGCGAGGGGCACACCCAGCGAGGGGCACACCCAGCGAGGGGCAGACCCAGCGAGGGGCACACCCAGCGAGGGGCACACCCAGCGAGGGGCAGACCCAGCGAGGGGCACACCCAGCGAGGGGCAGACCCAGCGAGGGGCAGACCCAGCGAGGGGCACACCCAGCGAGGGGCACACCCAGCGAGGGGCAGACCCAGCGAGGGGCACACCCAGCGAGGGGCACACCCAGCGAGGGGCAGACCCAGCGAGGGGCACACCCAGCGAGGGGCAGACCCAGCGAGGGGCACACCCAGCGAGGGGCACACCCAGCGAGGGGCACACCCAGCGAGGGGCAGACCCAGCGAGGGGCAGACCCAGCGAGGGGCAGACCCAGCGAGGGGCACACCCAGCGAGGGGCAGACCCAGCGAGGGGCAGACCCAGCGAGGGGCACACCCAGCGAGGGGCAGACCCAGCGAGGGGCACACCCAGCGAGGGGCAGACCCAGCGAGGGGCAGACCCAGCGAGGGGCAGACCCAGCGAGGGGCACACCCAGCGAGGGGCAGACCCAGCGAGGGGCAGATATTGCAGGTAGAGCTGAATTCCTGTGGTAGGTGATTAAATGTGCGGCCGCTTGGCAGAGAATGAGTCATGGTATTCACAGAAAAGACACTGGAGGAGATTGAAGTCCCTTCATATTCACGTGATGGAAGTTATTAATTTTTCATTGATTTATAGTAGCCTAGTATAAATACTTATATACAATCAACTTCTGTATAATTGCCTCAAACATGACTTACTGCAGGCCAAACATCCCATCATGAAACATTGCTTATGCAGAATAGTATTATATACCTGTCAGGAAGCAAGAACTCGTGGCTGGATCTGGGACTCCAATTCCCAGAATCCTCGGGAGTGTGACGTCAGCGGCACAACGTGGTTGAACGCGGAAGTAGAACCATTTGTTTACATTGCAGGGAGAGGAAATCGAGTTGTTCACGGGAATATATCGTGCAATTAAAGCTTCAAGCGCTGATTTTACTTGGAGGAGGTACTTTGGGAATGCCGGAGTCAGCTTGCTCCTGCCTGGTGTTTAAATGCCCCCGACCGAGAGAGTGCGACTCTTAGCTGACACACAAGAGAGGGGTTGTTACCGGAGCTGGCGTAGAGCTCGGGACTTCCTCTGGCCCGAAGGATACGAAGAGCTACTCCAGATGAGGACGGAGGGACACCTGGATGCGTGTCGTGCGGAGCTGTGGCTCGCTCCAGCGGCGTCTGACCATGCTCTGAGCTAGCCTGTGTTTCGGGAATGAGGCATTTCTTACGGCTTCTTGCGTATGATGGTTCGGTTCCAGAGTCGGAGATTGCAATAGACATTTGCAAGGACAGACAGCACCGGCAGGCAAGCAGCAGCGACATGAACACAGCAGCAATAGCAAGTGAACGCAGCAAGCAGCAGCGACGTAGAGGTAGCTGCTGCGATGCATGGAGAGAGATCTGCAGGTTCAATAGAGCGGCGTATTAAGGAGGCTCTGATTGGTTGGCTGTAGAGCGGCGAGGGGGCGTGATGTATGAATGCAGCACAAGTGCTCGAGTCGACTGCCTGAACGAGCTCGCAGGCTTCGCCCCATATCTGAGTACTTTTACTCAAGTACAAGATCTGAGTACTTCTACTTTTACTCAAGTACAAGATCTGAGTACTTCTACTCTAACTAAAGTACAAGATCTGAGTACTTCTACTTTTACTCAAGTACAAGATCTGAGTACTTCTACTTTTACTCAAGTACAAGATCGGAGTACTTCTACTTTTACTCAAGCACAAGATCGGAGTACTTCTACTTTCACTCAAGTACAAGATCGGAGTACTTCTACTTTTACTCAAGTACAAGATCTGAGTACTTCTACTTTTACTCAAGTACAATATCTGAGTACTTCTACTTTTAACTCAAGTACAAGATCTGAGTACTTCTACTTTTACTCAAGTACAAGATCTGAGTACTTCTACTTTTACTCAAGTACAAGATCGGAGTACTTCTACTTTTACTCAAGTACAAGATCGGAGTACTTCTACTTTTACTCAAGTACAAGATCGGAGTACTTCTACTTTTACTCAAGCACAAGATCGGAGTACTTCTACTTTTACTCAAGTACAAGATCGGAGTACTTCTACTTTTACTCAAGTACAAGATCTGAGTACTTCTACTTTTACTCAAGTACAAGATCTGAGTACTTCTACTTTTACTCAAGTACAAGATCTGAGTACTTCTACTCTAACTCAAGTACAAGATCTGAGTACTTCTACTTTTACTCAAGTACAAGATCGGAGTACTTCTACTTTCACTCAAGTACAAGATCGGAGTACTTCTACTTTTACTCAAGTACAAGATCTGAGTACTTCTACTCTTACTCAAAGTACAAGATCTGAGTACTTCTACTTTTACTCAAGTACAAGATCTGAGTACTTCTACTTTTACTCAAGTACAAGATCGGAGTACTTCTACTTTCACTCAAGCACAAGATCTGAGTACTTCTACTTTTACTCAAGTACAAGATCTGAGTACTTCTACTTTTACTCAAGTACAAGATCTGAGTACTTCTACTTTCACTCAAGTACAAGATCGGAGTACTTCTACTTTTACTCAAGTACAAGATCTGAGTACTTCTACTTTTACTCAAGTACAAGATCTGAGTACTTCTACTTTTACTCAAGCACAAGATCTGAGTACTTCTACTTTTACTCAAGTACAAGATCTGAGTACTTCTACTTTTACTCAAGCACAAGATCTGAGTACTTCTACTTTTACTCAAGTACAAGATCGGAGTACTTCTACTTTTACTCAAGTACAAGATCTGAGTACTTCTACTTTTAACTCAAGTACAAGATCAGAGTACTTCTACTTTTACTCAAGTACAAGATCTGAGTACTTCTACTTTTACTCAAGTACAAGATCTGAGTACTTCTACTTTAACTCAAGTACAAGATCTGAGTACTTCTACTTTTACTCAAGTACAAGATCTGAGTACTTCTACTTTTACTCAAGTACAAGATCGGAGTACTTCTACTTTTACTCAAGTACAAGATCTGAGTACTTCTACTTTTAACTAAAGTACAAGATCTGAGTACTTCTACTTTTACTCAAGTACAAGATCTGAGTACTTCTACTTTTACTCAAGTACAAGATCGGAGTACTTCTACTTTTACTCAAGTACAAGATCTGAGTACTTCTACTTTTACTCAAGTACAAGATCTGAGTACTTCTACTTTTACTCAAGTACAAGATCTGAGTACTTCTACTTTTACTCAAGTACAAGATCTGAGTACTTCTACTTTTACTCAAGCACAAGATCTGAGTACTTCTACTTTTACTCAAGTACAAGATCTGAGTACTTCTACTTTTACTCAAGTACAAGATCTGAGTACTTCTACTTTTACTCAAGTACAAGATCTGAGTACTTCTACTTTTACTCAAGTACAAGATCTGAGTACTTCTACTTTTACTCAAGTACAAGATCTGAGTACTTCTACTTTTACTCAAGTACAAGATCGGAGTACTTCTACTTTTACTCAAGTACAAGATCTGAGTACTTCTACTTTTACTCAAGTACAAGATCTGAGTACTTCTACTTTTACTCAAGTACAAGATCTGAGTACTTCTACTTTTACTCAAGTACAAGATCTGAGTACTTCTACTTTTACTCAAGTACAAGATCGGAGTACTTCTACTTTTACTCAAGTACAAGATCTGAGTACTTCTACTTTTACTCAAGTACAAGATCTGAGTACTTCTACTTTTACTCAAGTACAAGATCTGAGTACTTCTACTTTTACTCAAGTACAAGATCGGAGTACTTCTACTTTTACTCAAGTACAAGATCTGAGTACTTCTACTTTTACTCAAGTACAAGATCTGAGTACTTCTACTTTTACTCAAGTACAAGATCTGAGTACTTCTACTTTTACTCAAGTACAAGATCTGAGTACTTCTACTTTTACTCAAGTACAAGATCTGAGTACTTCTACTTTTACTCAAGTACAAGATCTGAGTACTTCTACTTTTACTCAAGTACAAGATCTGAGTACTTCTACTTTTACTCAAGTACAAGATCTGAGTACTTCTACTTTTACTCAAGTACAAGATCGGAGTACTTCTACTTTTACTCAAGTACAAGATCTGAGTACTTCTACTTTTACTCAAGTACAAGATCTGAGTACTTCTACTTTTACTCAAGTACAAGATCGGAGTACTTCTACTTTTACTCAAGTACAAGATCTGAGTACTTCTACTTTTACTCAAGTACAAGATCTGAGTACTTCTACTTTTACTCAAGTACAAGATCTGAGTACTTCTACTTTTACTCAAGTACAAGATCTGAGTACTTCTACTTTTACTCAAGTACAAGATCTGAGTACTTCTACTTTTACTCAAGTACAAGATCTGAGTACTTCTACTTTTACTCAAGTACAAGATCTGAGTACTTCTACTTTTACTCAAGTACAAGATCTGAGTACTTCTACTTTTACTCAAGTACAAGATCTGAGTACTTCTACTTTTACTCAAGTACAAGATCTGAGTACTTCTACTTTTACTCAAGTACAAGATCTGAGTACTTCTACTTTTACTCAAGTACAAGATCTGAGTACTTCTACTTTTACTCAAGTACAAGATCTGAGTACTTCTACTTTTACTCAAGTACAAGATCTGAGTACTTCTACTTTTACTCAAGTACAAGATCGGAGTACTTCTACTTTTACTCAAGCACAAGATCTGAGTACTTCTACTTTTACTCAAGTACAAGATCTGAGTACTTCTACTTTTACTCAAGTACAAGATCTGAGTACTTCTACTTTTACTCAAGTACAAGATCTGAGTACTTCTACTTTTACTCAAGTACAAGATCTGAGTACTTCTACTTTTACTCAAGTACAAGATCTGAGTACTTCTACTTTTACTCAAGTACAAGATCTGAGTACTTCTACTTTTACTCAAGCACAAGATCTGAGTACTTCTACTTTTACTCAAGTACAAGATCTGAGTACTTCTACTTTTACTCAAGTACAAGATCTGAGTACTTCTACTTTTACTCAAGTACAAGATCTGAGTACTTCTACTTTTACTCAAGTACAAGATCTGAGTACTTCTACTTTTACTCAAGCACAAGATCTGAGTACTTCTACTTTTACTCAAGTACAAGATCTGAGTACTTCTACTTTTACTCAAGTACAAGATCTGAGTACTTCTACTTTTACTCAAGTACAAGATCTGAGTACTTCTACTTTTACTCAAGTACAAGATCTGAGTACTTCTACTTTTACTCAAGTACAAGATCTGAGTACTTCTACTTTTACTCAAGTACAAGATCTGAGTACTTCTACTTTTACTCAAGTACAAGATCTGAGTACTTCTACTTTTACTCAAGTACAAGATCTGAGTACTTCTACTTTTACTCAAGTACAAGATCTGAGTACTTCTACTTTTACTCAAGTACAAGATCTGAGTACTTCTACTTTTACTCAAGTACAAGATCTGAGTACTTCTACTTTTACTCAAGTACAAGATCTGAGTACTTCTACTTTTACTCAAGTACAAGATCGGAGTACTTCTACTTTTACTCAAGTACAAGATCTGAGTACTTCTACTTTTACTCAAGTACAAGATCTGAGTACTTCTACTTTTACTCAAGTACAAGATCTGAGTACTTCTACTTTAACTCAAGTACAAGATCTGAGTACTTCTACTTTTACTCAAGTACAAGATCTGAGTACTTCTACTTTTACTCAAGTACAAGATCTGAGTACTTCTACTTTTACTCAAGTACAAGATCTGAGTACTTCTACTTTTACTCAAGTACAAGATCTGAGTACTTCTACTTTTACTCAAGTACAAGATCTGAGTACTTCTACTTTTACTCAAGTACAAGATCTGAGTACTTCTACTTTTACTCAAGTACAAGATCTGAGTACTTCTACTTTTACTCAAGTACAAGATCTGAGTACTTCTACTTTTACTCAAGTACAAGATCTGAGTACTTCTACTTTTACTCAAGTACAAGATCTGAGTACTTCTACTTTTACTCAAGTACAAGATCTGAGTACTTCTACTTTTACTCAAGTACAAGATCTGAGTACTTCTACTTTTACTCAAGTACAAGATCTGAGTACTTCTACTTTTACTCAAGTACAAGATCTGAGTACTTCTACTTTTACTCAAGTACAAGATCTGAGTACTTCTACTTTTACTCAAGTACAAGATCTGAGTACTTCTACTTTTACTCAAGTACAAGATCTGAGTACTTCTACTTTTACTCAAGTACAAGATCTGAGTACTTCTACTTTTACTCAAGTACAAGATCTGAGTACTTCTACTTTTACTCAAGTACAAGATCTGAGTACTTCTACTTTTACTCAAGTACAAGATCTGAGTACTTCTACTTTTACTCAAGTACAAGATCTGAGTACTTCTACTTTTACTCAAGTACAAGATCTGAGTACTTCTACTTTTACTCAAGTACAAGATCTGAGTACTTCTACTTTTACTCAAGTACAAGATCTGAGTACTTCTACTTTTACTCAAGTACAAGATCTGAGTACTTCTACTTTTACTCAAGTACAAGATCTGAGTACTTCTACTTTTACTCAAGTACAAGATCTGAGTACTTCTACTTTTACTCAAGTACAAGATCTGAGTACTTCTACTTTTACTCAAGTACAAGATCTGAGTACTTCTACTTTTACTCAAGTACAAGATCTGAGTACTTCTACTTTTACTCAAGCACAAGATCTGAGTACTTCTACTTTTACTCAAGTACAAGATCTGAGTACTTCTACTTTTACTCAAGTACAAGATCTGAGTACTTCTACTTTTACTCAAGTACAAGATCTGAGTACTTCTACTTTTACTCAAGTACAAGATCTGAGTACTTCTACTTTTACTCAAGCACAAGATCTGAGTACTTCTACTTTTACTCAAGTACAAGATCTGAGTACTTCTACTTTTACTCAAGTACAAGATCTGAGTACTTCTACTTTTACTCAAGTACAAGATCTGAGTACTTCTACTTTTACTCAAGTACAAGATCTGAGTACTTCTACTTTTACTCAAGTACAAGATCTGAGTACTTCTACTTTTACTCAAGTACAAGATCTGAGTACTTCTACTTTTACTCAAGTACAAGATCTGAGTACTTCTACTTTTACTCAAGTACAAGATCTGAGTACTTCTACTTTTACTCAAGTACAAGATCTGAGTACTTCTACTTTTACTCAAGTACAAGATCTGAGTACTTCTACTTTTACTCAAGTACAAGATCTGAGTACTTCTACTTTTACTCAAGTACAAGATCTGAGTACTTCTACTTTTACTCAAGTACAAGATCTGAGTACTTCTACTTTTACTCAAGCACAAGATCTGAGTACTTCTACTTTACTCAAGTACAAGATCTGAGTACTTCTACTTTTACTCAAGTACAAGATCTGAGTACTTCTACTTTTACTCAAGTACAAGATCTGAGTACTTCTACTTTTACTCAAGTACAAGATCTGAGTACTTCTACTTTTACTCAAGTACAAGATCTGAGTACTTCTACTTTTACTCAAGTACAAGATCTGAGTACTTCTACTTTTACTCAAGTACAAGATCTGAGTACTTCTACTTTTACTCAAGTACAAGATCTGAGTACTTCTACTTTTACTCAAGTACAAGATCTGAGTACTTCTACTTTTACTCAAGTACAAGATCTGAGTACTTCTACTTTTACTCAAGTACAAGATCTGAGTACTTCTACTTTTACTCAAGCACAAGATCTGAGTACTTCTACTTTTACTCAAGTACAAGATCTGAGTACTTCTACTTTTACTCAAGTACAAGATCTGAGTACTTCTACTTTTACTCAAGTACAAGATCTGAGTACTTCTACTTTTACTCAAGTACAAGATCTGAGTACTTCTACTTTTACTCAAGTACAAGATCTGAGTACTTCTACTTTTACTCAAGTACAAGATCTGAGTACTTCTACTTTTACTCAAGCACAAGATCTGAGTACTTCTACTTTTACTCAAGTACAAGATCTGAGTACTTCTACTTTTACTCAAGTACAAGATCTGAGTACTTCTACTTTTACTCAAGCACAAGATCTGAGTACTTCTACTTTTACTCAAGTACAAGATCTGAGTACTTCTACTTTTACTCAAGCACAAGATCTGAGTACTTCTACTTTTACTCAAGTACAAGATCTGAGTACTTCTACTTTTACTCAAGTACAAGATCTGAGTACTTCTACTTTTACTCAAGTACAAGATCTGAGTACTTCTACTTTTACTCAAGTACAAGATCTGAGTACTTCTACTTTTACTCAAGTACAAGATCTGAGTACTTCTACTTTTACTCAAGTACAAGATCGGAGTACTTCTACTTTTACTCAAGTACAAGATCTGAGTACTTCTACTTTTACTCAAGTACAAGATCTGAGTACTTCTACTTTTACTCAAGTACAAGATCTGAGTACTTCTACTTTTACTCAAGTACAAGATCTGAGTACTTCTACTTTTACTCAAGTACAAGATCTGAGTACTTCTACTTTTACTCAAGTACAAGATCTGAGTACTTCTACTTTTACTCAAGTACAAGATCTGAGTACTTCTACTTTTACTCAAGCACAAGATCTGAGTACTTCTACTTTTACTCAAGTACAAGATCTGAGTACTTCTACTTTTACTCAAGTACAAGATCGGAGTACTTCTACTTTTACTCAAGTACAAGATCTGAGTACTTCTACTTTTACTCAAGCACAAGATCTGAGTACTTCTACTTTAACTCAAAGTACAAGATCTGAGTACTTCTACTTTTACTCAAGTACAAGATCTGAGTACTTCTACTTTTACTCAAGTACAAGATCGGAGTACTTCTACTTTTACTCAAGCACAAGATCTGAGTACTTCTACTTTTACTCAAGCACAAGATCTGAGTACTTCTACTTTTACTCAAGTACAAGATCTGAGTACTTCTACTTTTACTCAAGCACAAGATCTGAGTACTTCTACTTTTACTCAAGTACAAGATCTGAGTACTTCTACTTTTACTCAAGTACAAGATCTGAGTACTTCTACTTTTACTCAAGTACAAGATCTGAGTACTTCTACTTTTACTCAAGTACAAGATCTGAGTACTTCTACTTTTACTCAAGTACAAGATCTGAGTACTTCTACTTTTACTCAAGTACAAGATCTGAGTACTTCTACTTTTACTCAAGTACAAGATCTGAGTACTTCTACTTTTACTCAAGCACAAGATCTGAGTACTTCTACTTTTACTCAAGCACAAGATCTGAGTACTTCTACTTTTAATCAAGTACAAGATCTGAGTACTTCTACTTTTACTCAAGTACAAGATCTGAGTACTTCTACTTTTACTCAAAGTACAAGATCTGAGTACTTCTACTTTTACTCAAGTACAAGATCTGAGTACTTCTACTTTTACTCAAGTACAAGATCTGAGTACTTCTACTTTTACTCAAGCACAAGATCTGAGTACTTCTACTTTTACTCAAGTACAAGATCTGAGTACTTCTACTTTTACTCAAGTACAAGATCTGAGTACTTCTACTTTTACTCAAGTACAAGATCTGAGTACTTCTACTTTTACTCAAGTACAAGATCTGAGTACTTCTACTTTTACTCAAGTACAAGATCTGAGTACTTCTACTTTTACTCAAGCACAAGATCTGAGTACTTCTACTTTTACTCAAGCACAAGATCTGAGTACTTCTACTTTTACTCAAGTACAAGATCTGAGTACTTCTACTTTTACTCAAGTACAAGATCTGAGTACTTCTACTTTTACTCAAGTACAAGATCTGAGTACTTCTACTTTTACTCAAGTACAAGATCTGAGTACTTCTACTTTTACTCAAGTACAAGATCTGAGTACTTCTACTTTTACTCAAGCACAAGATCTGAGTACTTCTACTTTTACTCAAGCACAAGATCTGAGTACTTCTACTTTTACTCAAGTACAAGATCTGAGTACTTCTACTTTTACTCAAGTACAAGATCTGAGTACTTCTACTTTTACTCAAGTACAAGATCGGAGTACTTCTACTTTTACTCAAGTACAAGATCTGAGTACTTCTACTTTTACTCAAGTACAAGATCGGAGTACTTCTACTTTTACTCAAGCACAAGATCTGAGTACTTCTACTCTTACTCAAAGTACAAGATCTGAGTACTTCTACTTTTACTCAAGTACAAGATCTGAGTACTTCTACTTTTACTCAAGTACAAGATCTGAGTACTTCTACTTTTACTCAAGTACAAGATCGGAGTACTTCTACTTTTACTCAAGCACAAGATCTGAGTACTTCTACTTTTACTCAAGTACAAGATCTGAGTACTTCTACTTTTACTCAAGCACAAGATCTGAGTACTTCTACTTTTACTCAAGCACAAGATCTGAGTACTTCTACTTTTACTCAAGTACAAGATCGGAGTACTTCTACTTTTACTCAAGTACAAGATCTGAGTACTTCTACTTTTACTCAAGTACAAGATCTGAGTACTTCTACTTTTACTCAAGTACAAGATCTGAGTACTTCTACTTTTACTCAAGCACAAGATCTGAGTACTTCTACTTTTACTCAAGTACAAGATCTGAGTACTTCTACTTTTACTCAAGTACAAGATCTGAGTACTTCTACTTTTACTCAAGTACAAGATCTGAGTACTTCTACTTTTACTCAAGTACAAGATCTGAGTACTTCTACTTTTACTCAAGTACAAGATCTGAGTACTTCTACTTTTACTCAAGCACAAGATCTGAGTACTTCTACTTTTACTCAAGTACAAGATCTGAGTACTTCTACTTTTACTCAAGTACAAGATCTGAGTACTTCTACTTTTACTCAAGTACAAGATCTGAGTACTTCTACTTTTACTCAAGCACAAGATCTGAGTACTTCTACTTTTACTCAAGTACAAGATCTGAGTACTTCTACTTTTACTCAAGTACAAGATCTGAGTACTTCTACTTTTACTCAAGTACAAGATCGGAGTACTTCTACTTTTACTCAAGTACAAGATCTGAGTACTTCTACTTTTACTCAAGTACAAGATCTGAGTACTTCTACTTTTACTCAAGTACAAGATCTGAGTACTTCTACTTTTACTCAAGTACAAGATCTGAGTACTTCTACTTTTACTCAAGTACAAGATCTGAGTACTTCTACTTTTACTCAAGTACAAGATCTGAGTACTTCTACTTTTACTCAAGTACAAGATCTGAGTACTTCTACTTTTACTCAAGTACAAGATCTGAGTACTTCTACTTTTACTCAAGTACAAGATCTGAGTACTTCTACTTTTACTCAAGTACAAGATCTGAGTACTTCTACTTTTACTCAAGTACAAGATCTGAGTACTTCTACTTTTACTCAAGTACAAGATCTGAGTACTTCTACTTTTACTCAAGCACAAGATCTGAGTACTTCTACTTTTACTCAAGTACAAGATCTGAGTACTTCTACTTTCACTCAAGCACAAGATCTGAGTACTTCTACTTTTACTCAAGTACAAGATCTGAGTACTTCTACTTTTACTCAAGTACAAGATCTGAGTACTTCTACTTTTACTCAAGTACAAGATCTGAGTACTTCTACTTTTACTCAAGCACAAGATCTGAGTACTTCTACTTTTACTCAAGTACAAGATCTGAGTACTTCTACTTTTACTCAAGTACAAGATCTGAGTACTTCTACTTTTACTCAAGTACAAGATCTGAGTACTTCTACTTTTACTCAAGTACAAGATCTGAGTACTTCTACTTTTACTCAAGTACAAGATCTGAGTACTTCTACTTTTACTCAAGCACAAGATCTGAGTACTTCTACTTTTACTCAAGTACAAGATCTGAGTACTTCTACTTTTACTCAAGTACAAGATCTGAGTACTTCTACTTTTACTCAAGTACAAGATCTGAGTACTTCTACTTTTACTCAAGTACAAGATCTGAGTACTTCTACTTTTACTCAAGTACAAGATCTGAGTACTTCTACTTTTACTCAAGTACAAGATCTGAGTACTTCTACTTTTACTCAAGTACAAGATCTGAGTACTTCTACTTTTACTCAAGCACAAGATCTGAGTACTTCTACTTTTACTCAAGTACAAGATCTGAGTACTTCTACTTTTACTCAAGTACAAGATCTGAGTACTTCTACTTTTACTCAAGTACAAGATCGGAGTACTTCTACTTTTACTCAAGTACAAGATCGGAGTACTTCTACTTTTACTCAAGTACAAGATCGGAGTACTTCTACTTTTACTCAAGCACAAGATCTGAGTACTTCTACTTTAACTCAAGTACAAGTTCTGAGTACTTCTACTTTTACTCAAGTACAAGATCTGAGTACTTCTACTTTTACTCAAGCACAAGATCTGAGTACTTCTACTTTTACTCAAGTACAAGATCGGAGTACTTCTACTTTTACTCAAGCACAAGATCTGAGTACTTCTACTTTTACTCAAGCACAAGATCTGAGTACTTCTACTTTTACTCAAGCACAAGATCTGAGTACTTCTACTTTTACTCAAGCACAAGATCTGAGTACTTCTACTTTTACTCAAGTACAAGATCTGAGTACTTCTACTTTTACTCAAGTACAAGATCTGAGTACTTCTACTTTTACTCAAGTACAAGATCTGAGTACTTCTACTTTTACTCAAGTACAAGATCGGAGTACTTCTACTTTTACTCAAGTACAAGATCTGAGTACTTCTACTTTTACTCAAGTACAAGATCTGAGTACTTCTACTTTTACTCAAGTACAAGATCTGAGTACTTCTACTTTTACTCAAGCACAAGATCTGAGTACTTCTACTTTTACTCAAGCACAAGATCTGAGTACTTCTACTTTTACTCAAGTACAAGATCTGAGTACTTCTACTTTCACTCAAGCACAAGATCTGAGTACTTCTACTTTACTCAAGTACAAGATCTGAGTACTTCTACTTTTACTCAAGTACAAGATCTGAGTACTTCTACTTTTACTCAAGTACAAGATCTGAGTACTTCTACTTTTACTCAAGCACAAGATCTGAGTACTTCTACTTTTACTCAAGCACAAGATCTGAGTACTTCTACTTTTACTCAAGTACAAGATCTGAGTACTTCTACTTTTACTCAAGTACAAGATCTGAGTACTTCTACTTTTACTCAAGTACAAGATCTGAGTACTTCTACTTTTACTCAAGTACAAGATCTGAGTACTTCTACTTTTACTCAAGCACAAGATCTGAGTACTTCTACTTTTACTCAAGCACAAGATCTGAGTACTTCTACTTTTACTCAAGTACAAGATCTGAGTACTTCTACTTTTACTCAAGCACAAGATCTGAGTACTTCTACTCTACTAAAGTACAAGATCTGATTACTTCTACTTTTACTCAAGTACAAGATCTGAGTACTTCTACTTTTACTCAAGTACAAGATCTGAGTACTTCTACTTTTACTCAAGCACAAGATCTGAGTACTTCTACTTTTACTCAAGTACAAGATCTGAGTACTTCTACTTTTACTCAAGTACAAGATCGAGTACTTCTACTTTTACTCAAGTACAAGATCTGAGTACTTCTACTTTTACTCAAGTACAAGATCGGAGTACTTCTACTTTTACTCAAGTACAAGATCTGAGTACTTCTACTTTTACTCAAGTACAAGATCTGAGTACTTCTACTTTCACTCAAGCACAAGATCTGAGTACTTCTACTTTTACTCAAGTACAAGATCTGAGTACTTCTACTTTTACTCAAGTACAAGATCTGAGTACTTCTACTTTTACTCAAGTACAAGATCGGAGTACTTCTACTTTTACTCAAGTACAAGATCTGAGTACTTCTACTTTTACTCAAGCACAAGATCTGAGTACTTCTACTTTTACTCAAGCACAAGATCTGAGTACTTCTACTTTTACTCAAGTACAAGATCTGAGTACTTCTACTTTTACTCAAGCACAAGATCTGAGTACTTCTACTTTTACTAAAGTACAAGATCTGAGTACTTCTACTTTTACTCAAGTACAAGATCTGAGTACTTCTACTTTTACTCAAGCACAAGATCTGAGTACTTCTACTTTTACTCAAGTACAAGATCTGAGTACTTCTACTTTTACTCAAGTACAAGATCTGAGTACTTCTACTTTCACTCAAGCACAAGATCTGAGTACTTCTACTTTTACTCAAGTACAAGATCGGAGTACTTCTACTTTTACTCAAGTACAAGATCTGAGTACTTCTACTTTTACTCAAGTACAAGATCGGAGTACTTCTACTTTTACTCAAGTACAAGATCTGAGTACTTCTACTTTTACTCAAGTACAAGATCGGAGTACTTCTACTTTTACTCAAGTACAAGATCTGAGTACTTCTACTTTTACTCAAGTACAAGATCGGAGTACTTCTACTTTTACTCAAGCACAAGATCTGAGTACTTCTACTTTTACTCAAGTACAAGATCGGAGTACTTCTACTTTTACTCAAGCACAAGATCTGAGTACTTCTACTCTTACTCAAAGTACAAGATCGGAGTACTTCTACTTTTACTCAAGTACAAGATCTGAGTACTTCTACTTTTACTCAAGTACAAGATCGGAGTACTTCTACTTTTACTCAAGTACAAGATCGGAGTACTTCTACTTTTACTCAAGTACAAGATCTGAGTACTTCTACTTTTACTCAAGTACAAGATCTGAGTACTTCTACTTTCACTCAAGTACAAGATCTGAGTACTTCTACTTTTACTCAAGTACAAGATCTGAGTACTTCTACTTTTACTCAAGTACAAGATCGGAGTACTTCTACTTTTACTCAAGTACAAGATCGGAGTACTTCTACTTTTACTCAAGCACAAGATCTGAGTACTTCTACTTTTACTCAAGTACAAGATCTGAGTACTTCTACTTTTACTCAAGCACAAGATCTGAGTACTTCTACTTTTACTCAAGCACAAGATCTGAGTACTTCTACTTTTACTCAAGCACAAGATCTGAGTACTTCTACTTTTACTCAAGTACAAGATCTGAGTACTTCTACTTTTACTCAAGTACAAGATCGGAGTACTTCTACTTTTACTCAAGCACAAGATCTGAGTACTTCTACTTTACTCAAGCACAAGATCTGAGTACTTCTACTTTTACTCAAGTACAAGATCGGAGTACTTCTACTTTTACTCAAGTACAAGATCTGAGTACTTCTACTTTTACTCAAGTACAAGATCGGAGTACTTCTACTTTTACTCAAGTACAAGATCTGAGTACTT